>JAULCE010160090.1:0-11826 GCA_032359355.1 Macoma nasuta | reverse complement strand
GGCACTAAATTTTTTGCAAAATAGTGAAGTCCCAGATCACCCGCCGCCTTATAAGGCGGCGTCTAATCTGGGACTGTACTATTATCAATGGCGCCATTAGGCGACTTCGGCGGTGAAAGTGTTCAAGCAAAATATCAAGTTGAAAATTTTAGCATGAGCAATGCGAGTTCAAACCAGACTTTGTTTGCCTCCTTTATGGAAACTCCCCCCCCCCCGCCCACCCACACACACATCCATACGGCTGGCACCAACAACTTTGTTGAAGTGGCAAAAGTATGAGGCTTTAAAAAAGCGGTTGAAGAAATTCCTTAGTTGAGAATATTGTGTGTGTAGCCCATAGATAGCATACCATTCTTATTCTAGCTACAATCGTAATACACAGGTTGGAAGGAGTGTGCAGGTCTTCACTGAACTTCCCGAGGTGAGAATTTGCCCAATCTCAAAACAATTTCCACTTGCAGTTATCGACCTTTATCGTTTTGCCACTGTACTGAAATGTTGACTGCCAGTGAAGCATGCCTTACTTTTCACTGGCAGTAAGTGGTGTGGCAATACAATTACGCGATAAATCAAAAGTCGAAACTTTGAGATTAAGCAAGATATCAGCTTTAGACCTTTTTAGGAAGAAAGGCCTTGATATTTTCTGTACCTAATAGCTCCTCAGCAAATGTTATCATACATGACTGCATTTGTTTACCCCAATGACTGTGATTAGTTTCACTAATTTTTAAGTAAACAAATTACAAAATGACGTTTAAAATTGAAGCAGACAACAATTTGAGGAGCGCGGTTAATTGTTGAATACTTTTGTTTTGTTATAGTCGCACTGTTGGGACGCGGCCACGCCCCTCGACGAGACACTGAGGACGTTAGACGACCTCATCCGGTGCGGAAAGGTCAGATATTACGGCGCCAGTAACGTCTGCGGCTGGCAACTACAGAAGATCGTCTGCAGACTGGAGGACATGGGACTGAACTCGTGTGTCAGCCTTCAGGTAAGATCGATAATTCTGTGTACAGTGGGAGAAGTTTCGACGTTTTACGTAACGTAAATAATACGGGAAAATTGCAATTTTCTGACCTTTTTTTAAAATATTTTATGAATGAAAGCGTCAACCAGTTTGGAGCTAGATCAGTCAACGAGTAGCCCGGCGTCTGATCTGGCTCTAAACTGTGTGTACAGGTGCCAGTGCTCAGCGTCTAACGCGTTAGATTGTAAAGAATAGTGTTTCTCCTATTATACACATTTCCATGATATGGTATTACAAGGTCATATTTTTACATGTACGCCCTTCTATAGCGGGGTATAAACGGAGTCGAACTTTAACATTTACGCCGTTCCATGGTGGGGTATAAACGAGGTCGTACATTTACACGTACGCCGTTCCATGGCGAGGTATAAACGAGGTCGTACTTATACATGTACGCCGTTCCGTGGCGGGGTATAAACGAGGTCGTACTTATACACGTACGCCGTTCCATGTCGGGGTATAAATGTGTCGTAGTTTTACATGTACGCCGTTCCATGGCGGGGTATAAATGAGTTCGTAGTTTTACATGTACGCCGTTCCATGTCGGGGTATAAACGAGGTCGTACATTTACACGTACGCCGTTCCATGGCGAGGTATAAACGAGGTCGTACATTTACATGTACGACGTTCCATGGCGGGGTATAAATGAGTTCGTAGTTTTACATGTACGCCGTTCCATGGCGGGGTTTAAATGAGTTCGTAGTTTTACATGTACGTCATTCCATGGCATTGTATAAACAATGTTGTCCTTTTCCATATTTGCCTTTCAGTGGCAAGGTATAAATAAGTTGTATTTTTACCTGTGCGCCCTTCTAAGTCCAGTTATAAACGAGGTCTTACTTTTACATATACGCCCTTCAATGGCGGAGTATAAAAGTGATCGTATGGCGGTGTATGAAAAGGTTGTATTTTTACATGTACGCCCTTCTATGGCGGGGTATAAACGAAGTCGTACTTATACATATACGCCGTTCCATGGCGGGGTATAAATGTGTCGTAGTTTTACATGTATGCCGTTCCATGGCAGGGTATAAATGAGTTCGTAGTTTTACATATACGCCCTTCAATGGCGGAGTATAAAAAAGATCGTAGTTTTGCATGTACATCCTTCTATGACCGGGTATAAACAAGGCTGTCTTTTTACATATTTGCCCTTTAATGGCGGGGTAAAATCGAGGTCGGACTTATACATTGACGCCCTTCTATGGCGGTGTATGAAAAGGTTGTACTTTTACATGAACGCCCTTCCATGGAGGGGTATAAATGAGTTCGGTGTTTTACATGATTGGGGTAATAAATAAGTCTTACTTTAACATGTACACCCTTCCATGGTTGTGTATACACGAGATCGTACTTTTACATGTACGTCCTTCAATGGCGAGTTATAAATGAGGTCGTACTTTTTCATGTACGCCCTTTCGTAACGGGATATAAACGAGGTCGTACTTTTACATCTACACCCTTCCATGTTCCCGCTCGAAATCATAAAGTTTATACGATTTTTAATTTCATCTGCTAGCAACAATACAATCTGTTGGCTCGTCAGTCGGAATTCGAAGAATTCATGGTGTGTCGCGACGATGGTATTGCAGTGTTGCCATGGAGCCCACTTAAAGGGTAAATATAACCATTAATAACCCATTACAAACAGAAACCATCTGATTCGTAAACCGCGTTTTGTTGTTTCCCAATCGTAGTGTGTATTTTGAACCGTGTGAGCTGTACAATCGCGTCGAAAACGATTACACCGATTCGATTCCGATTCCGGTTGCAATTTTAATTGTTTCCGTGCTGTGCTGGCGTATTTTAATGGCTTTTTGACGTGCAATTTTAAGAGAGACATTGCCACGGAGAGCAGACTCCAGGCTAAAAAGTTACACATATGTATTGTCTGGTTATGTTGAAATGTCATTATGCAAATGAATCTGGACCGTTATTTGCCGTTGACCACAACGGCAAATAATGACCGATGTTCATTTGCATAATGTCATTTCAATATAACCGGAGAATACGTTGTTTTTTTGTATACTTATAGTTTGTGCGACAAATTGACGTCCCTGTAAAATATTGATTGTGAAATAGTACATATACTCTCGCATTTAAGTGGCCCTTTGGCTGGCAATTGTAAGAGAGACGTTGTCACGTTTGACCCATCAGAGAGCAAACTCCAGGCTAGAAAATTCAATAACTGTATATTAGGATATACCCTGACTATAAATAGTTTGTTGACATATTGACGCCATTTTCAGACATACTATTGTCGCATTTCAGTGGCCCTCTAACTGGCAAGATTAAAGAGACGTTGCCATCATTTACTCATCAGAGAGCACACCTCGGGCTGAAAGATTATACAATTATACCTTGGGTTACACCCTGTCAGTTCATAAATTCCTGACACATTGTTGTCAATTTCAGACTAAGTGCTCTTGTATTTCAGCGGCCTTATGACTGAGAAGCACAAAAGAGACTTTATCACCCTTGACCCCATCGGGGTTGACCAGGCTAGAAAATTAAACAATTGTGCCTGCATGACTAAATAAAGTTTGTTGACACATTGACGTCATTTTCAGACAAAGTACTCTTGTATTCCAGCGGCCTTCTGACTGAGAATTATAAGAGAGACTTTACCACCCTTGACCCCTTCGGGGTTGACCAAGCTAAAACAATGAACAATTGTACCTTGTGGTACACCCTGCATGACCAATTATAGTTTGTTGACACATTTACGTCATTTACAGCCATCGAACTCCGTATTTCAGTGGCCTTCTGACTGGGAAGTATAAGAGAGACGTTACCACCCTCGACCCCTCAGAGACCAGACTCGGGGTAGGTCAGGCCAAGAATATAAAGAGGCAGTCACTCCCGGCCTGGTCGGACTTCGTCGACGACGAGGGATATTGGAAACTCCGGGACGCCCTCTCGGAAATCGCTACAGCTCATGGTAAATTCTTGCTTAATGTTTTTGCACTATCTAACACATTTTATCATAAAATCGAATTTCTTAAAAAAAAAACCACGAACATGTGTGTGCATTGGGTACGTGGGTTAAGGAACACATTGACAATTTCTTCTTAAATCACGTGAGTGCAATTTGGTTTTTGATGACAATCGATGAGCTTTTCCAAAACCAGGTAAGTGCTAGTTTGTCAAAGTGGCATATACATGTACGTGGTTTTGGAAGACATGCTATTTTACCTATCCACCAGGAAAGAATCTGATTAAATCCGGCCGTTTTTGAATTTATTTGAAAACACTTTTGGGAAATGGAGCGTATGTTGGTATCCATTAACTCCATGAATATTTGTGAGAACTCCTTCCCTTGGAATATTAATCAACTATTGTATCATATAAGGAATGTAGATTAGACCATTCTGGGAGATGAGTAGGTAACACGCGGGCACAAAATATGCAATAGGTAAACATTGCAGACCCTGAAAGTATTAAAATCTAGGCAAAAGAAAAAATCTTTTGTGAATTGGATTAAAATCAGTGTAGGAAATAAAGCATTAATCGTTTACGAGTAAATGCTTTATTTCCTGCAATGTTGTAAATAGCCATCAGTTCCAGAGGCGCTAAAATGCGCTTATGTGGAGGAACGGGTTATTGCAGAACTCGTGCGACATCTAATGGAGCTCGTTATGATTTTAGAGGCGTTATGAATATGTGCTTAGCTTGAAGCTCATTCTACAAGACTCACTCTATTGCAGTTGCCATTGATTATTCCTCCGATGTTTTTGCTTTGTATTCAATATAAAAGTATCATATAAGGAAGTAAGACATGTTTTATAGAAAAATACTATGAATATATCGTCAGTCTTATTTATATAGACACATATATAACATTAATTACACCGGCATACATTTGAAACCAGTTCCGTTCAGAAAAAGAAATGGTGAACAATTTTAAAGAGGTCTAATTTTAACTATTGCATATAGCACCCCCTCCCCCCGGATTCCATATGTTTGTTCAATGTTTTTCTTATTCTAGATATATGTTTAGATTAAAGCATGAATAAGACCTTGATGACGTTCGACTCTACATTTGTTATCCAGTTCCCAATCTATAAGCAGCTTATAAATAAATTGAGTGCGACCTTAGCAGTAATACACCAATACATATTCAATACATTTTGACAAACGGCTTATTGCATGATGTCTAAATGTTGCTTCTTGTCCTGTAAGTTTAACAACAAAGCAGTTTAGTTGGACGTATACTTTTTTCTATATCGATATACTATCTTGATCATTAAAGGCTAAACGCATAGAGCCAAACCAAGCTTTTGAACCTTCAAAACTAATGACTGTTGAACATATTGTAGGAAATTGAGCACTTGCTCGTGGCAAGCAAATGCTTCATCTGCTACTATGTGTTCATTACAGTCCTGAAATGGCATTTTTCTTTTGTTTGCATAGAGTTTCTTATTTTTTATCAGATTATTTCCTTATGGATTGGTCTAAACATATCTAGCAGATGGAAGGGTACATGCGCATGGCATGATCTGTGATCAGAACTGTATGACATTCTAGTAAGTTTTAATCATCCCAGAACTGTGTTAATATACATTAATTCGATAAGACACGTTTCATGTGATACTATTTAAAATATCAAATAACTGTTGAGGTAGTGAAGATAATTGTACTCATATATATGTAGTTTCTTTTAACTAGCAGGTATGCACAGTTTGCACCAATAACATGTTTCAGAATAATAGCATCAACTCTTTCGGCGCCAAGTTTAAAATTGTCGAGTGGGACTACTTTAAGAGAAAATGTTTTTAGGAAAATAATCACAAAAACGATAAAATATTTGTTGTATATTCCAAAACTGTTAACCCGGGACTAAAATTTGCTGCAAAATAGTGAAGTCCCAGATCAGGCGCCGCCTTATAAGGCGGCGTCAGATCTTGGACTGCACTATTTTCAACGGCGCATTTAGGCGACTTTGGCGGTGAAAGAGTTAAAACTTTGAAGAATACTTAGTTCGTGTCGGTCATCCTGATAAGGCGTGATCATCGAACATCGCGATTAATATTTATCGGCATACCACTACAGTCGAGCTTCGTTGGCTCGAAGTTGCAGGGAATATTTTGATAAGCTTTAATTATCGGAAGTTCGAATTATATTCGAACTTCCTGTAATTGAGACTTATCAAAATAGTCTAATATATGTGCTTACGCAACGAAAAACTTAATGTTTTGGTCCACAGATAATTTGTTGGATAAGCATGAATTCGAGCCAATCGTGCTCGACCCATCGAAGTTCGATTGTAGTTTAAATTCGCAGATTTTCTTCCTTTCTATTTGCAGTTTGTGGTCATTTTCGGAGGGTTTAGTTTCCTCGTCTATCTCAGTATCAGTCAGATGTATGGTGACATGGCGTTTCAACACGTGTTCAAAACAAACATATCGCTGTTGCCGAACCTTACCGTCCATGGAAGTTATATAAGCAGACAGAGTAATGGATTTCATGAGTTGAGCTTGTTTGCGGCAGCAGGAATAGACAGGTTTGCAGAGTCCATCAGATTTAATGTCCCAAACAACGGCACGCAGTGCAAAGGTCGCAAGTTTATGATATATACTTGCAGGTCGACTTGTGGAGGATGGGGTGACAGGTTAAAAGGCATCACAACACTGTTCTTACTGGCTCAGCTTACAAACCGAACATTTCTTATTGATATGCCAAGACCCTGCAGCTTACATACATTAGTAAAACCGAACCTTTATGATTGGAACTCTTGCCTAGGCGAGACAAAGGCGTTGCATTCAGCTGAAAAAATCCACAAAACGCTAATGAGTGGAATAAGCTCAAAGATAATAGATCAAATCTTATACGGGAAAATGGGGGACACCACAGTAATCACTGTGCAAACAAATACGCGAGAGTTTGAGACAATAAAGAAACACAATGCGTCTAAAGATGCAATACCGTGGATTCACAAATTAACCGAGGCGGAAGTGATTGGTTCTATCATTGGAATGCTGTTCAAAACTTCTCGTAGCATCGCTGATGCTCTGCTAAGCTTCAACCATGATAAGGTCCGGGGAAGAAGATTAGTATGTGGTCACATACGGTACGGTAAAAATCCCACCATTCCAAACGATAATCGCTTACGACAGGGCGAGCCAAATGTTTCCCAGGTACTAGAGTTCTTTAAAAACTATGATGAAAACGACACTTATGCAATTTTTGTTGCAACTGATTCGGCGGAAATTAGAAACCAATCCCGGAAAATGTTTTCTAACTTCGTTTCAACAGACAAGCGGATTATCCACGTGGATAGATCCCGCGGTGAAGCCGATGAATTATGTGACGGATTTTCTGCGGTGCTCCTCGACCAGCTGATACTGTCCAAGTGTGATCTGCTTGTACTGACCAGGAGTAATTTCGGAGTAATGGCGGCATACATGCGAGGGTATTCACAGAACCTCTTCTTGAACATCAATAATCATACCCATATCACCAGTGTTAATGTCTCTGATATTCAGACTATTTACAAATTCATATAAATCGAACTACGAATGATAGATATTGCATATACAGTGGGAGAAACGCAATTGTTTCCTATTTAAACGTATTTAAACGTTCATATGACATAATGCAAACGATTTATGCAAAGTGTACGCAACAATGATGATAGTTAGGGATGTCTTTTGAAAATGTTATTACTTTGTCAATTGGAGCCGGATCAGGTGCATGCATGATCGGTGCCAATTATAGTGCCAAACTGTTTCATGCGTTTCTACAAATATAAACCCTAATTCAGTCAAACGAGACCATAGTTATAGCTTCAAAGTGGTTGGACTTTAACTGTTTAACACTCAGAAAATCGTTTTAACACATTTGAAGCGACTAAGATGTAATTGCATATCCCATAAATAAAGCAGAATTCTAACTTATATAAATAAACAATGCCGTTAAATTGATAGTATAATTTCAGCTTTATCTGGCTAATGATAACCACCTGACAATAGTGTAGAAACTCATTTAAAAAGCGAAAGAAAAGAAAAGAAAAACATATAGATAATCGTATCGAAAGGTGGCGGATAGGAGAAGATAGAAAATTCGATGAGCAACGGAAATGGGCGTCTTTCCCTGTCGAAATATTGAACTGTTGTGGCAGGGAAAGCTGCTCATTGGTTTAATGTAGTCTCGTGATCTATCTATCTCTAGATATTTGATTGATGAAATGCCTCCGTCCCCCTAATACACACGGCGCAACCACCTAAGCAAAGGATTGACCTACTTATGTTAAGACAAAGTAAAGACTGAAACATCGACTTTAAAAATAACTAAACAGACATATAAAAAAATAACAGATCCAAGTCTCGAAAACATGAATTCTTTGATGTACACAATTTATTTATAGTTTTTGACATAGAACCGTCTCAATAGAATATTGCAAATTCCAGATCAGAAGCCGCCTTGAATGATTGTATTAATAAACAACTTCTAATATGCGTTATGATAAAACCGTTTAGCCTGATGTGTAACGTGAGAGAGACACCAATTGTAGTCTAGTAGTTGCTTTTAATATTAGGTAATTCTGTTTTATATATATATATACACAGAGGAATCTGAGTGATAAAATGTAAACCAATACCGCCAATGTACCTTTAAAGTGGGGTAAATGGTTGAGACACAGATTAGATGTCGGGTGTTATCTTTGGCGCATGCACTGTTGCCATTGAAATAACGGTATATAAAGCTTATATGTGCCTATAGTAATGTTGTGTTGTTTACCAAAACTAGGTATGTTTACATTTATATGGAAAAACACTTGCATTAAATACAAAAGTATGCGCATGCGCAATAATAATTATTATATTATTATTCTCATAATCATTCAGCTTAGACAGCTCTAAGAAAGTCCAACTCCTTGTTTTCCAAACGCCCGCTTAAACCTGTACTAAACAGGCTTCCAAACATCTGACGTCGAGAATGTCAATGTTTATTCAAGATTCGCACTTGGTTAATTCTGCAATAAGCATTGCATTTACTTATAGCCTCTCTATTTTCGAAAATAGTCAATAGAGGCCGTATTCATACAGCTTCTAAGGAAAATCTCAAACTTAAGCGAAAAATTGAAATGCATATTTCCAATTTATTTTCATTTATACTTCAATGAAACGTTGCATGCTTGTGAAAAACTATGTGCTTTTTCGAAATATTGGTTACATCAGCAAAAAGATGATACGATACCATATTCTTTAGTGATATATTGCGGTTTTGTCACACATAGCCCTTTGACCAGTTTGTTCAGGTGTTAAGTTTGAAATTTTACTGAGTGGACTTATGAAATACAATTTTGTTGTATTATAACATACCAATGTTGATAGAATGTGATCGGTATAGGGAAATCATTTTAAAATACAATTTTCACCTTTTGTTTGTATATACATACTAGGTTTGAACAATTATAACTTATAATGTCTCATGTGTTTTCCAGTAAATCATCATAATAATAAGAAACACCACGTGTATATATAATCTAAAAACTGATAGTGTAATTTATTCAATATTATCAATAAGCAAAAAATTACATTCATTTTGCCATACCTATCACGAATGTAACACATTTCGGTTCTACGCAAGTCTTCTGAATTAATAACTAAATGTAAATCTAGAACTTAATTTGAGAATTCATATAAGTGTTTGATCATTGTATAAATTATGAATTGAGGACGGTGATGAATCAATGTAGTATAGTGTTATTTAGTCAAACATGTACATGTTGTTTCATATATACACATTGCTTGAACTTTTAAAGCTTCGCAGATACAATCCTATGTAAAGAAAATTGCTTCAAAGACAAGGTGGCATCAAACATAGCCAGCCTTGTCTTGCGACATATGTAAAATAAAGAAATTCAATGGTGAAATCATTTACAACCAGAAATAGCTTTAAAACGATGTTCGGCGGTTAAATTATTTGATAGATGTGAATGTTTGAATTGTGTGTTGCAATAAATGTTATATTGTATAACACTATCTATACACCATAGGCTTATACCATTTATCCTGTGGCTACGGCTCCTAGTGACCTAATAAACCTAGGTTTATCCGGTCAGTAGAAGTGATTCGGTCAGTAGGCGCATGATTTTCTATTTTACTCAATAAATAATTCAGTTTTGGAACGACTGTACCGACATGAAAAACAGATCAATTAACCTTTTTCTCAATATGTACACCATAAAAAGGAAGATCGAATTTTAAAGGAAAAAACCTCGCCTAGACGGCGAAAACGATTTGTAGTCCAAGACTATATCCCCTTAACCACAGAGATTTCTTGATTGTTAGGTCCGTCATATATACAACAGTTTGTGTCTCTGAATAATACATCTTGAAATAATGTCGAGGTCCCTTGTTAATCGGTTTGTTACCCTGTCAGGGCCATAAGCCAATGAAAACACCGGTTTTGAGAAATTTGGCTTCGTAGATCTATTTCTGGTACTTCTCATTGGTGGAAAATGTAGGTTAATACTGATCTCGTACAGCTACCGCCGAAGCTTGCATAAAATGAATATATATTCTAATAGAAAATAGTTTTGCGACATACTTTGGCGATGACCCTTTTAACTGATTATGAGTAATGATTAAGAAGATTACTAAACTGTATGATTCTAGACGTGAATGAGTAAGGTGAAAATAACAGCGCGCCATTTTACACAGTACGCATCTAGATTTAATACCCATTTCATAAACAGCCGATTTGACAATAACGAAACAAATTGACTGCCGATTATTTTCATTTAACATTTAACGTTTGCATTAAGGGCCACACAAATGAAGAAAAGGTTAGAAAATGAACAATCTAAATATTGTTTGCTGCAGTTTTAAGTTGAAAACCACTTTTGTTTTCAAATTTCCTCCCTTCGAATTGTATAACGCGTAAAATTAAAACCCTCTGCAATTCTAGAAGTAAACGGCAAAACGCGCTTTTTTTCTGTTAAGATCTATAGAAGGTAGCTTACAGATGATTTTCAACAAACATGGTTTGATATTGCCCAACAATACAGCTGTAGTTTTTAAAAGGTCGCCTGTTGGAAATCCCATTGTAACCATGTCGCTAAACGTTTTCCCATAGTATATATTTAAATGTTACGCTGATTTAATCATGTTATCCATACATAAGAAGTACGTCAGAGTTTTATGCGTTTAAGGTAATCAGAATCCATGTGACGCACTCACGACGGACATTACTAAGACTATTGAGTTTTTGGTAAGTATGGCAACCATGATTTACCCCTTCATTGCCAGGCAGGTTGTGCACATGCACATTATTTGCTCTACTTCCGCTTTGAATTTAACACACTCCCTCGATCTTTGGTAAAACCATTGGTCAAGTGTCAAACATCTTGGATCCAAATGAGACGCCGAGTTACTCGGCGTCTCATTCGGATCCAAGATGTTTGCATATGTTAATACACTCGGTGTAGGGCAGTGAGCGGTATACAGACAATATAACAACAATACAGATTATTGAGAACATGTAAATGTTTAAGGTGTTCTCACATATTATATTCATGAGAATTATAAAACTGTTAAGAGCCATATAGAAGCAATAAACATATCACAATTTGATTTCTGCTTGTTTGTTAATACATTAGACTATTTATAATAAAATACAATGTTACATACAATCTTAGAAAAAGAGATATATGTATCACTTATTTATCATGTAAAAACAAATCTATATTTGTTACAGTTCGTTTCCAAGGAAACCGTATTTGATTTCGTGGTTCTTCATATCGATAATCACTTCCTTTTGAAGAGACTCTTCGTATAAGTGTGTAAA
>JAULCE010159979.1:0-11827 GCA_032359355.1 Macoma nasuta | reverse complement strand
TAAAAATTGAAGCAGACGATAATTTGAGAAGACGACTTTTTTTCGTAGCAGGCTAAGGGTTAAGGGATGAAGCAGACGAGGATTCAGCGGACTATTTTTTGGCGACAGGATAATCTCTTATCAATTTTATTGCCACTGCACTTTACTGCAATTTTTGCTCTCTTTGTACGATCACGCTGAACGTCATTATTATCCCGTATCCTGACGCCAAAAAAATAGTCAGCTGTATTCTCGTCTGCTTGATCTCTTAACCATTTCACCGCCAACTTTAAAACTGTCGACTGGGACTACATTAAGATAAAATACGCTAACGTAATATATAACTCACAGTGACAATTTAATAGACTTTGTTTATTCTGAAAATATTTACAAGGGAATTATATTTGTTACAAAAACGTGCAGTGCAAGACCAGGCGTCGCCTTAAAAAGCGGCGTCTGATCTTGGACTGCACTATTTGCAACGGCGCATTTATGCGACTCCGGTGGCGAAAAAGGGTTAAACTTGTTCGATTTGCCTAAAATTTTGTTAAATTTTTGTCTAAGTGTTAAACAGCTTGGATCCGGATCAGACGATAACTAATCCCATTACCCCACACGTTATAATAATGAAAGAATTTCTAAGCAAAGAAAAATGCTATATTTGAATGCATTGAAATCATTATAAGTAATGGAGTAATTGCTCGTTACCTACAATGTTTTCAATCACCGTCAGGTACACAGACGCTAAAAGGCGCCCTTTTTAGGAAAAAGGAGTGTATGCACGTTCATTCAGTACTGTGACTCAGGCATATATTAAAGTGTATTTATAGGTCACATTAACATTCTTTTATCTGATACAAAATAAACAGCCTTAATGTACATTTACGCATCGCCTACATAATTATGGTGTTCCGCTAGGGCAAAATGTTAGTTTGCACGAGTATCATGGTGTTTATTTGAACTTGATTATCAGCAATTGAACGAAATACTAATATTAAGCAAAGTTAGGGCCAATCACCTTAAATCTAAGTTTGTGTTTGTGCATGTTCGTTTTGACATGTCACTGTATTTTTGTTCATGTTGATACGAAGTCCTGTGAAATTCGATTTTGGCTTCGCTTGTTCGACGCAGATTATTACGAGTCTATGAAGTTTGATCGGTTAAATGGCAGAGTTTAGTCAGTTTATCCATAGCTTAATATATCCTTTGAAAGAGGAATGTGTACAATCTGAGTGTCAAACATCTTGGGGCTTGGTCAGACGCCGAGTTACTCGGCGTCTGATCAAGCACCATGCTGTCTGCAAAGGTAAGTACAATTACGTTTTTATTTACATTACAGTCTTACAAAGAGTATTGAAACAATGGTGAAACTATTGTCTGAATTATGAATTAAGCTACAATTAAGGTTCAAGCTGTTTAAATAAACACCACATTCGTTATTGGTAAAATTACAGCCATGACACAAACAGAGGAAAATCGGTGACTAAACCCTTTCCTCCACATGCTATTTTGAGACTCAATCACAATGAAAGTATATGATGAATAGGAAGACTATCTAGGAGAAAAGAAAATTCCACCTTGATGTGTATCGAAAAAACATTGTACAAAATTGAGCATTTGCTCGTGTCGAGCAAATGCTTCATTTTCTACAATAATGCCAATATTCTTCTTTTACAGATGCGCTAAAAGATGCTCGTGTGGGGTAAACGATTAAGCGGTAACCCATAATCCCTTACACAGAGTACCACCCCCTTATGTCTTGTTTCTGGATGTAAAAAAAATGTAGATGTGTCACCGCATTGTTCTTCTACATTTACAGGACTTCAGCCATGGAAACGCCGCGAACAAGGACGTGGGGACTGGAGGCGGAGATGGGGAGGAAAAAGAAGGGGTCATGATCTACAACGTCAGCGAGGCACCGCCTTTCTACCTCACACTATTTTTTGGACTTCAGGTTTGTGCTGAACGTGTGCATGAAAAATGTGACTAAGTCCGTGATTCATTTAACAGATATATCCACCAGGGCACTCTTTCACTTACAATATTAAGCTGAGCATATATATGAGAAATCTCAAATGTTCAACTTCAGATATCGATTTTATTGTCATTGCATTGAATCATTGATTGTTGGTGAAACATTCGGCAATCAAAATTGTCATGAATGCGGTAGCAATGTTCAGGAAAGAATCCAAAGCTGAACTTTTCAGATTAAGCGTAATCTCAGCTTAGCCTAAGTTACAGTGGAGACTGGGCCTCATTTACACCGATAACTAGCTTACTCACTGCATTAAATCCAGTTAGCAGAAGATATGACCGCCCCTATCTCGAACATCATTGATGCGTAAAATTTATGTGAGCATTGGGAGCTGCCAAAGATAAGTTTAGTTGATTATTTCAGTCTCACGTTTTGGAAGAGTTTACGCTGCTAGTGGTGCTTCCAATTGCAATGCGCCTTATTCTAGTAGACCACCACGTATTGCGGTTATGATGGGTTCCGGTTTCAGAACCCCATGTGACGTGCGTATTCAAAATTAGTTAGATCTAAATGCTCATATTCTTATTTCTTCATAAAACCCTTTGGAGTGACCCTTTTTATAAGAATCGTCTTTTCAGGACGATTCTTCTGAGGGGCCTCTTCATACGGTTTGGTCTAGAAAGTAAACCGGAACTTACTGTGCTGCAAAACATTATGGTCTCGAGAATGGCGGGCTATGTCTACTTGAAAACGCTTACACGATTGTCGACCTATTATTTCAAAGAAGTGGTGTGTTAATTATGTCTATAGCATTTTGATTTTTAAGCATTTCAAATTAATCCCTTGGCTCCAACAATTTATTGCCGAAGTATAACTGACAGCCAGGTCTGGCCTTCACTAAACTGCTAGAATTGAGATATTGATTTGTGGGAGATGCCCTTAAAGGGGTTTGCGGCAGTAAGGGTGGTTTTTTCTCTTCTAAATAATAGATTTTGTATACACTTTGTAGTTTGAAAGACCGTACAAATAATTGTTGAAATATGAAATAAAAAATAGCCGCAAATGCCCTTAAAACATACTATTCAAGATGCAAATTAGTTATGCAAGCGAGACAAATACATGAACTAGCGGAATGAGTAAGTTTTGTCTGTGTATATACTGATTGCATTGTCATCAAGTTATAAAAATAATTCAGTTCTATTACCTATAAGATTTTAATTAGGTGAAGGTCTGCGAGTGTTAAGGATTTAAATGATATATACAAGAAGGATAGAACCACTTATAATGAGAAAAGGTCTTTTTTACGCCGAAAACTGTGTTCATCACAATACATGCGATTAATCCTTCGATTGGCATTGTGTTTCAGTGGGTTGTAGGTTTTACAATTTTTGAACAAAGCAAACAATGAAGACATTGAGTTTTCCTGATGTAACTGTGTTATTAAATCTTTATGAGCTTGTTGGCGTCAAAATGAATGCTTGTTGTAAGTGATGGCTTTACAAAATATATAGTTACCCACGACGACACGGGACTACAAAGCAAAATATTATATTATGTTATGGTAAGTATTTTAGTTTCGGCTAATGCACGGATTTGACTTAACCGAGTTCAAAACAACGTAATGTAATTACGTTATTATAATATAATGTCTATTCGACAGTTAACTCTTTACTCAATACGATAGTTTGAACCAACCCACAAGGAAATAATCCGAGGAAAGATATGAAACTATAGGCAAAATAAACATGCCATTGTTGAATTGTATTGATATAATTGTAGAAAATATAGCATTTGCTCGTTACGAGCAAATGCTATATTTTCTACAATGATTATAATAACTATCTGTTCCAAAGGCGATCAATGACTCTTGTATGGAGGGAAGGTTTAATAAGATTCTCGATAAAGCCTTGTTTGGGATATTCATAGTAATAATGAGCGTTAAATTCCTTTACTAATGTTCCAATGTTAAGGAATGAGATTTATCATTTTATTTAATTGGCAAAATCTAACAGATATTAGTGTATGGATATTATAACAGATGTCATTTAAATCACATTACTTTGCGATCTATAAATTTATCTATAACTGACTGTCGCATGTGATCAAAATTACGGTTAAATAAATGTTTTAGTACCGTGGCATATTCATGTGTGATTGTTTTACTTATGCTAAGCATTGTTAGAATTAAAAGATAGATCCGAGAGAATTAGGACTGCTCAGAACAACTGTAATTATTCTCAGTCGCGATTACAGTTGTTCGCCTTGACCCTTTCATCCACAAGCTTATGTTAGACTAATCCATAAAGAAATAATCTGATGAAAAATGCAAAAATCTTGGCAAAAGAAAAAATGTTTTTAATCTGATTGAAGCCAGTGTAGGTAATAAAGCTCGATACGACCAAGTTGCTACAATGTCTTTAATAGCATTCAGTTTCAAAGTGCTAAAAAGGCGCTTCTATGGAGGAAAGAGATACTTAATCCCGCTTTCACCGCGATTTGTTGTTTCCAGAATGCTGATATTTCGTCTTTAATAACGTGTCGGTGAATAACGAAAATTCCCATGACAAATTCGACCAAAGAAAATAAAATTATAACAATGTCACGATGATGTATTCCAATAGATACAACTCTGTACTGTATAATGCGTTTGTCTCTTTTATTGCACGTTCACTTTATTTTACTGCAACGTTTTATTGTAACTAATAACTTAACACAACTTAAACCTTTATTCCACAGACATATCTACAGTGACTTCTCGGTTGCAAATGACTATTGAAGACATTGTTGAGAATGGAGCATTTGCTCAATATGAACAAATGCTTCATTTTACACAATATTCTTCAACCTTTCATAATGGATGTCTTCCTTTCCCCTTGACAAATATATATTCATCATACTTTTCAATATTATTTAATTTATAGTCTTAACATAGCATATGGAGAAAAGGGTTAAAATATCGGTGTTGATTCACTAGATTACAACAGTTGTTGGTCGAAACACCATGTTAAAAGTTGGAATTTACTACTGTAGTTAGATTTATATGTTTGTGATGCGTGGTAGTTGTAGCACCAATATCAATAAAACAATCATTGTGATTCAACTGACATAAATGTTCAAGTAACGTAAGCACCCACACACAAGGAAGTCAATGTCGGAGAATTAGGAAGAGAAACTGACGCTATCATCAGTAGATTTGCAAACTAATGTGATAACCGTTTGATACATAGAGGATACTGCATGAGTGGTCATTCAATATGGAATGTATCTAACATGCTTTCTAAAATTGATAAAAACGAGCCATGGCGAGTTTTTATCAATTTTAGTAAACGAGTTTGATAAATCATATTGAATGACCACGAATGTTATATTCTATTTATATTATAAATGCAATGAGACGATTATTAGCGATAATGCATATAACGTCGCTATAAAGTGCGCTCATTTTGACGCTATTCATAATGACGTCACGTACATTGTTATATCACTAGTTATACATCGAAAATTATATCTCTTTGTTATATCACGCTGGCGACGTCCTTTATGATAAACATAAATGCAATTTGAACAAAAAAAGGCGTTGAAAGCATTATGAAAATGTACCAAATGCTCTGTTCTAAAGTCATCTGCTACAGTAGCATTACTGCGATACTGGCTTGGCTTTCAGTTAACATCTCGAGCTGAGGTCGTGCTCAAACACAAACTACCAACATTAGATGTTTCAATAAATTGTATTTCCACTGCACCAAAATTTATACTGCGTCAACGTTGATGTCAAGATCTGAGGTTGAAATTTTGAGTTTCAGCACGATCTTGACAATTATGCTTTGTAAAGACAGGTCTGGACGGAAACTGAATAAACTGACACAGGAATTAAAAATTAATCGTAGCAGAATTGATAAAAACGTTTTAAACAATGGTATGGTATAAACACAAAAATAAGAACGATGCGATCACATAATTAAAATGATACGTGGTAGTTACTTTAGGTTAACCTTTTCCGTTCTGCACCTCGAGCGGTATTTCAAATAGGTACAGTCCTACACATGGAGATAAGTTGTCACAAGGTATAGCCCTAGGATTGAGGATTGTTGTTGAAAAACGAAAACTTTATCTTATTTCAGTCGTCTTAACTAGTATTTGGCATGGTATTGGGCATAGTACTTTGTACCATGTATAAAGATATAGCTTCGAACAAATCTTAAATTCAGGAGTGGCCGTTAGTATATTTCATTGTAAATGTAAGTATGACGTTGTGATGTGTCTTGAACATAGAAATCTCCATCAATTATATCGAAACATCACTACATACAACCGCATGAAGCCCTGATTTGGCAGATATGTTTCAGATTTTAATGTCTCGTAATGGTTCTGGGCACTCAAAGTTGGTTTGTATTATATTTCAAAACAAATAAACAAATTTATTTATTTAATATATGGTTCAACATGATCAAACAGGTAGAAAATAGAGTAGACTCTGGTCCGACTACTCCCCAGGGAACAGTTGAATCAGGGTCTAAACTTAGTATATTTGAAAAGCTTGGTATATTCGCGTTAGTTGGAAAGATATTACATTTCTACCACTGTGGGTGAAACATATCTGACGACATTTTCATTATGTAATGTACAACGCTAACCTAACGCAAACGCAAACAAATGCAAATGATATAGTAAAAATAGCTATTTTCTTATATTAAGCTACGGACAGTTTCAATCGAGATCAGACGCCGACGAACTCGCCGTCTGATCAGGCTTTAAACTATGTACAGGTTGGAAATTATCTATGTCTGATGTGTCGGATGGTAGAGAGTATGGTTCTACCACTGATTCGGCGCATATAGATAATTCACTAAATGTCAGCAAAATGCACATTCACAGCACGTCATTTTCCCCTCATTAGTAATTGTAAGTGAAGTTTGATATCAATCTGATTAGAAATGCCACTTAACGTGTGTTGGTTAAGTGCTGATCATTAACCATGTTGTCCTGTCATTAACCAATTGACAAGACATTGAGGGAGAAAAAAGGCTCCCTACGAGCCCAATTATAGTCCTAGGGGAGCAAAAATTGTACTATAATTAAGTAATGCAATCGAAACATACACTACCGATACGTATTGAACAGGTTCAGAGTGTAATTATAAGTGTCAGTAGCCTTAAACATGAACCACCAGCGAATAAAAATCGATTAGATCTCTTATCCAGTGATATTATAGAAAACAATACAGGTCTGTCATAGCTTAAAAAAGCATTTCAATAACTAAAATGCTTCTTATAATTTCAATGTTGCAATAGGGTTATATATTATTGTTCACTTATGCACAGTAAAGAAGTGAACTTAACAATACATTTAATATTGAGGTGTGTGGATTGTTGTGTCATCCAGGTCTGGTATCATGGTTTATCATCTAACAAACTGTTGCTGACGAGTATTCCTTAATGATGTAACAATGTTATGTTTAACACAACTACAAAATCACGGTCAGCTTGTCGGATAGTTTTAAAATATTGTACTATCATAATCTGAGTGTCAAACATTTTTGAATGCAGGTCAGTTGCGAAATTGTGTAGAACTTAACCGTCGTCGGACAAGTAAGTTTGTAAGTAACTATATATTTACAAAAACAAAAACAAGGAACATGTGTCGTCAATTAATGGTATTGGTTTCCGACAGATGGGTAAAGAATTGTTGTTTACATATGCATTCTGTAAATGTACAAAAGTACTAAAGTTATGTAAATGTTGACAGATTATATTGATCCATAGATTGCGTGAAGGCCCGTCATTTCGTGACATTCACAGGAAATTGCCTATTTACACATCAAGTAAGCGAACAAATTCAGCAATGCGTTCAATTTCAGTGCCAATGTTATTCTCAGACGTAGATGGAATAAGACGAGCTGAGATTTTGACAGGCTTTAAGATGACTACATTTGGTTTACAAGACAAGTATAAAAGACTTATGTCTTCTGAAAGTAAATTAATTGTCTAGAAATGCTTTGAAAACAAACTAGATTCAGTCGACGTAAAATGTGCTTTGAATAGTATAAGTATAGTATTAGATACCGCATAGTAAGATATAGCTTCGAACAACACTCCTAAATTCAGGAGTGACCTTTGGTGTATTTCACTATAGATGTATGTCCGTCGGTGTTATGTGCCGTAAACATGGATATCATTATAGCCAAACAACACTTTAAATAACAGTATCAAACCCCAATTTTGCGAAAATGTCTCGTTATAACTCTGAACACTCTGATAGCTTTGATTGTATTTTAAAACAAACACACTGATATATCTTTAAAATCGTTGGTTCCAAATGTTTAAATGTATAAAAAATAGGGTTTACTCCGGTTCGACATCTCCCAAGGGAGCAGTTGTATTAGGGTTTGAAATTCTTTAACATGTGACCCTACACCAATCAGTTTGCATAGGTTATCAAAGCATGGTATTCTTCAATTTAATATGATTACTCGTTCAATCTAGTGATTTTATGGTGTCGATGATAATCTGGTCACATAGTATGGGAGAAAGCTTGACACGTGACATGGAAGATAGAGATCTCTCCCATGGCCAAAACTCCCTTCTTCTATGACTGGAAGTTGGAGAAATAACATTTCTACTACTGTGCGTGAAAAACATATGACGATTGTACAACTCAAACGGTACGCAAACGAAATGCAATAGTATGGAAAAACTTGATCTGGCTATGTTTTATTATTCTATTACTATAACAAATATCAAAAAGTTTAGTTCAAGATCAGACTATGAGTGACTCAGTGCCTAACGCGTCAGATGGTAAAACATAGTGTGTTACCCACTGTATCAGCGCATAATGTCAGCAGAATGCACATTCACAGCACAACATTTTCTTCTCATTAGTAAGTGTAGTGGCAGTTTGATATCAATCTGATTAGAAATGCCACTTAACGTGTGTTGGTTTAGTATTGATCATTAACCATGTTGGCCTGTCATCTACTACATGACAAGACATTTAAGTAGAAAAAGGCTCATTACGAGCCCAATTATAGTCCGAGAGGAGTTAAAGTGTACCAGTGTTGAGAAACGCGATCAAAACACACAGTGTCGAAACTAATTGAACAGATTCTAATTGTAATGATTTGTGTTATTAATCTTAAATATGCCAAAAACAGTGGCTTAAAACGACTGATTCCCTTAAACGGTGGGATCATGGAAAAAATAAGCGCATTTATATAAGTTTAATTTGATAAAAGCAAAATAATATGGACTACACTTCGTTGTTTTCCGCATTCGCCATACTTTTTATAACATGCATTTTTGTTAATTATGTACAATCGGTTATCAATGGTTAGCCATTCTAATAATGTATATATTTTAACTTAACTCTGCTAGCATCGACCTTGCTCTGAAGTGATATCATAATGGGAAATTACAGTTCAATCTAATTTAAATAAACGTTGAAAAAATTTAACGATGTAATGACATTGTCATTAGGACCGAACGAAAAAATGCTTGCAGGCGAAAAGCAGGATATTATGATATAAACATATTAATATTATGTCATTATCTGAGACATAAGGTCGCATCAACGTTTTTGCACATTTGTTCTTCAACTTCGACTGATTATTATATTAAAATGTAGACATGGCGTTATTATAGATCATTTAAGGGTCAACAAGTGTTTATGCCTCGGTACGGTGTCTTTATATGGCCAAAATAAAAGTATATTCATTGAACGCACTTTCATTTTAAAGCATAATTAAGTCAGCAGTGTACGACATTTTACACCAACAAATTGCATTGAATTGAACAACTACCATTTGCATGGTACAAACAGTAATATAATTGTTGTCTCCTATTCAAGTAAGTGTGTTTCATTTTCAATCATTGTAAATTTGTAACCTCTCATATGTTTGTCCCAAAAGACCAATTACCTCTCTAACATATTATGTTGAAAAGACAATTATATGGTAAGGGAAGCTTGGTGAACTTTAAAAAATAACCAGTATCGTCTCGGGATGGCTGAATACTAAGAATGCAGTTAGGAAACTAATTTAATTGAAACTGGCATCGGAACGTTATTGGAACCAAATCAAACGATAATCGGCACATACATAGTTTTAGAAGAACACTGATTAATTTTTGTACAATCACGAAAGTGCCGTTAGCCAAAATAGTACTAACCTGACTCGTGGGGGTGCTAATTTTAAAAGAAATGGCACATACGGGACTTGTGAATAAACCGACGTCATTTGATTTGTAATAAAGCCCATCGCATGTTTCTTATCCCTTAAACGATAAATCATCTTCCTTCACTTTCTGAATTTCAATTCATACACGTGCCTTTAAATTTGTGCTGCATATTTGTCCGCAGGCACATTTGACGGGTTTATGCCATTGTCAATGTTAATCATGAGTTGAGAATAGCGGCCAATCTAGAGTCAAAGCACTTTAGAACGGCTGCAGTATGCATAGTTCCGTGACCTTTACCAAAGCTCCACCTACCATTGTCCAATCCAGTTTTACCCACACATAATGACCATGTGCTCTATTGTATTTCAGGTTTGTTTGTGGGTAAAGCATGTGCTAAATGATAAGGACTGAATTTGGCTCTTTATATTTATTGGTGCTTGCCTAAGCATGGTTGACAGTTGTGGAAACATCCATACTAACTGGCTATAACTACAGACTTGTGTGTTCACATCTTGTTGATATGAGCGCATCTTGGAGTGCATGTTAAAACAACACCTTGCCTGCAGTTTTATCTTAAGTAGTATTATTTAAATTCAAGAATAGCCGGGAAAAAAACGAAAGAAACAAAGAATAACTAACTAAATAAGTTTATACATAAATCAAAAGTATAATAATAGTACCGAATTGTTCACAGTAGTTTTTTTGCCAATCCTGAGCAGACGTCAAACGCATTATTAATAGATACAATAATAAAGTTGTTTTAATTAATACGTCAATAAAATGTTTTTTGTATAGATATATCAACAGGTAATTTTATATATAAATATTGTTTATCTGCAACTAATATAATGTGCTTACATAACAAAAACCTTTGTGTTTTGGTTCATAAATAATTTGGGCGACAGGCACAAATTCGAGCCGACTGAGCTCGACCTATTGAAGTTCGACTGTTTTGTTCTATATAGTATGGACGCAATCAACGCTTTAAAAGTCGGATTGGTACATGTATTTGTTTAGGATGGGACGGACGTCTATACAGAATTGATAATGTATTACATGTTAACCACTATGGCTTGGGATCCGACAAGGTTAAGGACACACAATATAACAATTGTTACTATAGATCCGGCTAGGTATATGAGACAGGGCTTTTGGTCGAATCTGCAGTTACAAAGCTGGACATGTTGGCATGGGAAATTACAGATTATACATGTAATGTCGTTGGGTATGCGTAAAAGGTTCGGTATTTTTCGTACCTTTCCGTGCTATGTGGAAGTACTTTCTGACAGTATCAAATCTATCGGTCGGTAGACAGTACTTTCTGTCTCACGATGCCTTATGGAAAATTATCAAGGGAAATACATTTGAGATATAATAAGGAAAAATGTCAACCTGTTAAACAGTTTGAAGCAAAATCTGATCATGTTCCAAACTGTTTGACATGTTTAGTATCAAAATCTTCAAACAATGCAAGAAAGTTGTCATTATTTTATTTTATTGGCATGTTGTTTGCGTGACGTTGCATGAAGCGGTGAAATGGTCTTTATCACAGGGTGACCATAACTGGACCACGAAAAATCCGGAGGTTTTCACCTTAATGTGTGTTACGGAAGAAACTATAATGGCATTTGCAAACAGCTTGGATCCCAATGAGACGCCGTGTAACACGGCGTCTCATTGTGATCCATGCTGCTTGATATTT
>JAULCE010159978.1:0-19493 GCA_032359355.1 Macoma nasuta | reverse complement strand
TAAACCGAAATTAAAAGAATTCTAAAGTTTTGACTTACGACTACTTATGTCGTAAGACCGTTGATAAAACGGACCCCAGACGCCGAGTTACCCGACATCAGAATCAGATCTCGAATAAAAAATACTCATAGTAATATAAGTTCAAATTCTGACCAGATAGATGTAGTTTCCGTTTATATTAGTTGCCTTTCATTTGTGTAACTTTAGAGTTTAAACGGTACGGAATAGTGCTCACCTCACCGGAGTAGATTGTTATGTTCGACGCAGGCCATTGTATAGTGCATTTAATTAGGTCTGTCACTGTTTTACGAAACTTGACTACACAAGATGTAATTAAACAATGGTTAATCGATACTATGCATATAGAACAGAACAGTACGGAACAGCACATACTTTTATTCAGATGTGTACATAGTACATCATCTTATACATAATGAAGTATAAAATGTCACCACGTAAAAAGTATTTAAACTCAACAACATCCAGGATGAGTACATGAATTATTCATATTTTGAGAATGTATGATATTTAAAGCTTCTTTAACATATTTGCTTACATTATGCAAATGCCTTTTACTGCTACATTTCATTAATTCTGTAAATTTAAACATTGACGGTCTATTAATATAGTATTTTTTCAAGAATTGTTTCCTTAAATCGTCAAAACGTTTGCAAATACAAATAAAATGAAACTCATCTTCTATGTCACCAGAATCACAATACAAACAAATTCGTTCATTACGAGCTATTTTTTTCTGAGCATATCTACTGAGAAAAAAATAGTGTTTTAGTAAGACTTGAACTCACGACGTCTGGTTTTGATAAGCTTTGATAAGCCAACGTCTCTACCACTCGGCCATGGGGGCTGTATTTTGATTTTGTGTGTTATATAAACAAAGTGACTGACCTAATTAAACAAGTTTTATTACGCATAAAGAGCAATGTTAGAAAAACATATGTAAATTGTGACATGAGAAATTCAGACTTGACCTAATCGCCGCCAAATCTAAACTGTCTATTATAACTGATTTTGGACAAAATATTTAAACGAAATAAATGAAATAGATAATCAAATACATTTTGGTTTTTCCGTATCCCTAATATTCTGAATGAATTTTGCTGCAAAAAATTAAATCCGTGATCAAACGCCCCTTCTATGTTTTTTTGTAATGTCGACTCGAGTCGCTTATGGCGGTGAAAGGGTCGTCCCTGTCCTCCACAAACTATTTTTAGACATAGCCACAAACAAAGTCTTATGAAAAAATTGAAAATCTAG
Source organism: Macoma nasuta (assembly GCA_032359355.1). NCBI lineage: Eukaryota > Metazoa > Mollusca > Bivalvia > Cardiida > Tellinidae > Macoma > Macoma nasuta. Next base: position 18,218 of record JAULCE010159978.1, on the reverse strand, counting down.
GCGAAAGAAAACTTCCATTTTTAAATTGCATAAGAAATCATTGTAGAAAATGGAGCATTTTTCCTTTTCTTACATTGTTTTCTATAGACCCCAGTAATCGAGGCACGAAAGGGCGCTTCTGTGGAGGAAAGTGTTAATTCGAAACACTAGATTAGCTTCATATGTAATGGTTAATACCTGGTAGCTTAAACACACATTAAGATTAAGTAATTTTTACAACATAAATTGCTTACCTTTTGACACAAATGCCAAAGACAATATCCCAGTTGTATTCATCAAACTGGAAATAGTCAGAATAACATATTGCCAATATGGTGTATACAGAACAGACAACTGGAATCCATGTACACTTTAGGAGGATAGAAGTTATTAAACATGATACATGACGGCATTATAAAAAGACATCGGTGTATCCAGATGTATACGTCTGTCGTGCTGGAAGCTTGGTACAGTAATAGAGATGTATAAGTAATAGAAACAAGACCACGGCCATTACAAGTTTTTCAGGAATCTTTTATCTTTGTATCAATACTAAAGAAAACAAAAAGCAAATAAAAGATGAATGCCTGCTTTTATTTATCATGCAATCATGTTGTGATAAATTCTCCAACATTGAACCCAAAATAGCATAGCTTGTTCGAGATCTGTTGCAGTACGAAGTATTATAGGAAACCAATATAACTAGTCGCCTTGCGGAGAAGATTCAAACCAAATGGAGCTAATGAGGTCTTAATGCTCATTGATTTATAACATTCATCAGCAGTAGAAAAGATCCGTACTTTGAGTAAACAATTATCAACAAAAAGGTACAGGTACGACAAAAGAAAGCATACCAGGTAACCAGGCGAAAGATCCTGATGCCAGTCTTGTAATTAACATAACCCATGACGGAGATCAGGATACCATAAGCAAATGATGCTATGGTGAAACACAGAGCCATGCGGTCGTCTTGGGTCCTACAGTTAGATCTCATCTGTGTTACACTGGAGCTATTTGTACGAGCGTCATCACTACACAATCTTCCATAAATTCCCTCCTCCTTGAAAACAAACACCAGCGAACTCCATCCGTAGAACAGTCCAGTAAAAAGCAAGCATTCAAAAAACATCGACGTGGAAACAAGTATTTTTCTCCATCCCCTCGTACCACTCGGGGAATCAAGAAGAACCATAGTGATCCAATAAGTTTAAACACACACGCGAGTGTAACCCTAATGACTTTATATGTCACACGGGAAAAATATCTGTATTTATAATCGGTCTGTTTAGGTATTACTGTACCTCACTACAACTATCGCTGTGTTAACCGGGGCGTTTAGTGTATATGTATATATACAGCGTATATGTACGTGTTAGGTCATTCGAGGTTTTACAGGCTACCTGACCTTTTTGAATAATTGTTAATCATGTTTCTTTCATTAAAGACTGTGCGATTTTCTGTTGTTCGTAGATAGTAAATCAGTATTCGCAGTGTGCTTGTGTCAGTGGTTCTTGACTTTTCTTAAGCGAAAGCCTCAGTTATTCAGATGTTAAGTGATTTGACACAAAGCTACACTTAGTAGGATCATCGAAGTGTGCTTAGTTGTGTGAGTTTTTTAATTGTTAAAATATTAAATGACACGTAGCCTGTACTACCACTCCTACCTATGTATTCGTTATTTGTTATTCCTGCGTTAAGGGTTCGGTTATAGACCGAGTAGTTAGATTATAAATGATTTGTTTGGCTGAATGCAATGAAAGAAAATATAAAGTTATTTTACATGTCTAATCGACGTGCAACTACAATTAAAGTGAATAAGAATTATTCGCATGAGTTAACATTTCGAGAAATGTTATTTCAATAATAAGACGATCCTGCATGAACAACATTTTATATAGGTCATTTGTATACACAGCTCAAATTGACCCATTTAACTCAGCAAACGTTTGACATGTCTTGCATAGTAATGAGTTATCGTACTTAACGGTTAGAAAATTATATGTTTCAGTCCACCTTAAAAAAATGTTATCTAATATTTAACAATATTTTCTACACACAGTTTACACCAAAATCGCAGGGGTTTTTAAGAATTCATATGATCTGGATCTCTAGATTGTATCGTTTAATATTGTACCAATAAAGTCACCTGTTGCCCCGATTATTGTGTCATTGTTTAGCCGTCACGTTTACCTAGGTTGGGAAATAGGGAACACGGTGGCTACAATGCGAGCGAAGATACCTTAATGTGCTCAAATGTAACAAAACGTGATCTGGAACTTTTTTTTTTTGCCAAATCAGCAAAAATCGAGATAGAGCAACGTGGTAACAGCGTATCAAATGCGTGACAGAACGTGCATATATTGCGTATCGCCAATGGCAACACGTTGTACATCGGTGTGCTACCTTTTGGCCTGTGTTCCTCGGGCCACATTATGCCAAGCTGTATTACGTGATGAGCTGCTTTACATGTATCAGTCGCACGATTTGATATTCTGCAGATTTTGATATTATGTAGAAGTTCGTTTCTAGAGGAAACATGTTTCTACCAACAAGGATAATTGCTTAAAAAACATGTTTGAAATATTCTTATATGAGGGCAATGTTAAAATGAAATGAAAATTATCCTGAGTAAAAAAGGAAATAATATGAGTTCTACATAGAACCTACTAAGGCAAATGTCTGTCATAGTTTGATCATAAGTAATGAGATTCTAGCATCCAACAATATATATATGTATATATTTAGTATTCAATCAAATTAAGAATCAAAGTCCTGATAGGACTGAAAGGTGGGCTAATTTCCAATGGTTTGCATAATAGAGAAAAATGCATATATTATATAAGAAGTTAAATGAATTATTTGTGCATTTTAATGAAGTAGAGCAGGATTAAAAATCACAAACGAATGTCAACAGTGTAGACCAAAATCAGCTGTTGCAGTAATCATTATCTAATACAGCAGCTGATCATGGTGTGCATGTATGGTCTACAGCCAGGTTTTCAGAAAAGGCGAGTATCCCAAACAGTCAACTTGTATTTCTTAAGCAAACCCTATATTGTGACCATTCATTAAAATAGTCTTGAATGCTTCAGATACTAGGGGCATTCAAATATAAATGCATTCATTGTGCGATCAAAACACCCCATCTTTATACTGGGGTCGAAGTGCATCAAGGGTGAGTCTACAAAAAGCGCTGCACTGAATGATTGGTCGTAACTAAATAAATGCGATATTTATCAAAAGAATGTAGACGTTCCCCACCAAATTTCTCTTACCAGAGTTACTTGAACGGGTTTCCCGACAGGAATTCGCAAGGCAGAATATTATTTACCGCCTATCGATGACCTCTTTTTAAATGATGTGACCCCAACTCTAACACTAATCCTCCAAGACAGACTATATGTCTTCAGCCCAAACAAACCCCACCGACAAACAATCAAAATGCAGATCGTCGCTTACAAATTAAACAGCTGCTTAATTCAACACATTTTGTATTCGTTTATCAAAACAAATACCCTGAACAATGCTCTTGCTAGAACTCTGCTGCAAATTTTACAAACGCCTGAATTTCACTTACAGCCAGAAAATAACTCTAGCAGACAACAATTGTTGTCTCACTATAACTGTGGTATGCCCTGTTTGCTTCTACCACTAAACGAGGCAATCTATTATTAGAATTACCTGTATTTGTACTCTTTCACAAACTATTTCTCTATACATGTATTTCTGCACAACGAAGACAAAGAAAATATTCTTATTATTATCAATGCTTCAACAATGATCACAAATTTATACTTGAAATACTTCAGGTAGATTCAAATGTCTTTCCTTTTTGATTGCATTGCATTGAAATACTTCACCAAGTAACAATGCACTTGCACTCTTTCTCACCAGTGTATTCATAAATGCGTTCTCAAAAAATACGATCAATTTTCAACGTGTTGTGCTATAAATAGCCCACCCAAAAACTGAAAGAGGAGTTTGAGCCATAAATTACCTATTGAAGGAATTTTTTTTAGACGACAGCTTCAAATATAATAGGGAGGTTTTGATATTTCAAACGTGTACGGGTACGCATATGAGTGGCGGCGATATTTGTGTAAAACGTCACTACTTTCTGATATATCTACTTGTGAGTGCTGGTTTACATGTAAGTAAAATACTTGTAACTTTGAACACGATTTATTACTCAATTATATCATTGTCTACGTGTTTTAATGAATGAACCAGCTGAACGATTCATTTCTGAATGAGAAATTCTTTGACAGTGATAACCTAACTAGAATCATTTAAAAGCTATAGAGTATATATTCCTAGCGTATATATTCCTATATTGACGATCTTTGTCTCTTCATTAAAGTAAACAAATGTAGACTCTACTGATATAAGACTGATGCATAATCAGCTTCCAAATAGGTACGCTGTTCAGTCGGTGCCATACAGTGATTACAGTCTTAATCCTTTACCTGATAGTAATGACATTTCAAGCCTTTGCAAACAGAGTAGGGGGCTGCCTGATCTGGGTCTTCTCTGTTTGCTCAATAGAATAATGTAGTGAAGACTTACAGGCTACAATAGTAAAATACCCTATTTTATATATTAAATTAAAATTACATATCTAATTATATATTCATAGTAGTGTCGCTACAAGTACACATAACCGTACAAGTTTGAAATCGTAACCTCTCTAATTCAGAAACATGTACGTGACGTGTAGCTACAAGTACCCGTACAAGTTTGAAATCGAAACCTCTCTAATATGTATTTTTACCAGTAATCTGCTTTTACTTTGTTACTAATGCTTAATTTCAGTTAGAGATCAACAAAAAAGGGTCTCTGACCAAAGAAAACATTAAAATACCTGAAGTATTTTTCTCAGTGCCTTAAAAAAATAATTTTAGGGGGTAAAATTGGAGGGTAGGTAGGGTAACCAGAAACAAACCTTTTATTCAGGCCTAATACTTGACACTGAAGCATTAATAGTGCCAAAGTTCAAGTGGAGATAACTATGAAAGTTCTTGGGATATATGCACTAAAAATACGTCTTGCACAATCATCTACTATTCGTGTTGATGATGTATACCAAGTAACATTGCAATCCGTCAAAAACTGAAAGAGGCATTTGAGCCACAAACTACCTATTTAATATCCGGACACAGACAGACCGACAGACGCCCACCCACCCAACCAACCCACTGCCCAACTAAACGACTGCTCAACCAAACGACAGGGTGATTCCAGTATACCCATGTAAACTTTGTTTTACAAGGGTATAATGAAAAGGGTATAATAAAGCTTGGCGCCTAATCTGATGTGATAGGCGAATGATCTGAAACGTCAAGAAAAAATCTTATTATAAAATATGCAGATGTAATTCTTGAATGTCTGACAAAAGCTTCACACAAAATATTATATATATTGCATCACTTTTTTACTTGGCAAAAATATTAAATTTAGAATTCCTACAATATGGTCAAAAATATTGTTCCAGAGTGGGTATATAGACTGAATTGGACAGCCAACCATATACCATTTCCAGTTCACAGCATTTCTATAACTGCTTTAATTTGTATGTTGTACGAACAGAGACAAGACTCTTAATATACTAGCGGAAAAAAGAAACTGTGCATGGTTATAATGGGATTTCCCATAGGCTAAAATTAATTCAACTACCGCTTTATTGTTGGCCGATGTCAATTCATGTTTTTTAGTTTGAAATAATCTGTGGACTGCCACCAATAGATCACAACTATCAAAACGAATGTAGCCACTCATTTAAAGACTTGCAGTAGATTTTAATTTTAAGCGTTATTCAATGCAAAGGGAGGTAATTTGAAAAAAACATATTTTCAACTAAGTACTTCACCTACAGAAAAGGTAGCATTCCCATTTTCAGACAGGTTTTTGTTTTTCTGACTATTTTTTGCATACAGGGAATAAAAAAATCTGGTGAATTTGTGGTCAATATGTGAAGATAATGCCAAACAAGCTGTTTATGGAAGGGACGGTAAATCTAGAAGTGTATTGAGTAAAATGGCGCTTAGTCATCTCAGACGTATTCGTGGGCGTCTAGGACTATTTGATTTTGCAAAACATAAAATGAGAATATACAATTGAGCAATACGTGAACATTTTACACATGCACAGTTTCTTTTTTCCGCTAGTATATTTTCAAAACCACTATTAATTGATATTTTCCTGACGTGAAATTCCACTTTTTCTATATAGAAAAGCAATGAATGTAATAATCTTAATAAACACTGGACGTAATGTTCTAATAAACAGTCAAACCTCTCTAAACCGGACACTCTCTGAACCAGAATTTTGACAAAAAGCGGGTTTTTCGACAGGTTACAGCTTAATGTAAGCAATAAGAAATGCAGAAAGCTTATATAGGAGCTTTCGGCATTACTTTATTCCTACATTGAGCGGTCGCGTACATTTAAAATACATCATATGTTGTTAAAAAGTGTCCGGTTTAGAGAGGTTTTATTGTATAGCATATGAGGTAATCAGTTAAGATCATTATCAGTACAGCTTACGGACTCTCAATTGTCATGCGCTCTAGCAGGGTCTGCCATACGAAGCCAAACACAGTATCAATCACGTGGATAACGCCATTGGCCACAGTAATGTTCCCCTGGCCTGGAACGATGGAAGCCGTCACTCCATCACTCTGTACCAACACTGTAAAATATATAACATACGTCCATCTTTTAGGGGTCTGATAACAGTTTTAACCCCTTTACTTAATGTTTTACTTTTAGACTCACCCGTGCTGAAAGCGTCTGGTGAAAACAATGAATATCTTATGATGACCGAAAACTCAATTCAATGACTTTATTTTTTTTTAAATGTAGAAAATGAAGCATTGGCTCATTATGAGCAAATGCTCCATTTCTCACAATGTTTTCAAAGGGCATGTTCTATAGAGGCGTGAAAAGGTGTTTTTATGAGGTAAAGAGTTACATTCTCTAGAAAACTTAAGTATGCTAGACGAATGTATGGATATCTTAATGTTATTGTTAAATATTTAGAAATATGTGATATATGTCGGTTTTTAAGCAGGGCGTTTCGTAATTTCTTATAATTTATCATGTTATATATAGACATATAATTAGATGGTAGATTTTGACCATTTATATATCTTCTTTTTGCTTTGGTTTTATTTGGTCTGTAAAAAATATATATCTAGCTTGAAAAATAAAATAATATAAAACTGTAATGTCACGACACAAGGTTCGGTTGAAAATAAGGACAATTGCATTTTGATACGTGCCTGCATGATACGTTATACAATATTTCACTTACCGTGTTTGCTATTCATGATAAGGGGGTTCTAAAGAATGATCACGAATGAAAAATAAGAATGTTTGCACCTTGGAAACGCGAATGCATGGTACGTAACACAATGTTTCACTTACCGTTATTGTTATTCCCGAGAAGACAGTTCTAATTAATGGTCACAACATAGGGTTCGTTTGAGAAATAAGGATTTTTGCATTTTGGCTAGGCGCCTGCATGGTACGCTAGACATCGTTTTATTTACCGTAATTGTCATTCCTGAGAAGAGAAATGAAAAATAAGAATGTTTGCATTTTGGATACGCTTTTTACTTACCGTTATTGTCATTCCTGAGAAATAGTGTATCGTCGTTTAAGCCGCTTCGTACGGACTCATGATGGTTCACGATAAAACAAATAACTCTTTATTTTTTCATCAAAACAGGTTTGTGACCATTTCATATAATTGTCTTGTCAAGACGATTCTAATGAATGGTCATAACATAGAGTGTAAGTGGTAAATAAGGAGTTAGCGATATTTTACTTACCGTTATTGTTATTCCTGAGAAAGAGAAAACTATTGTCATTGTAGCCGCCTCGTACGGATTCCTTGTGGTTCACTTACAGTTATTGTTATTCATGAGAAAGAGAGTAGCAGTCCCATACGGACTCTTGAAGGTTCACTTACCAATATTGTTATTGCAGAGAAATAGAATCGTCTTGTCATTGTATCCGCCTTGTACAGACCACTGGTTGTTCACTTACCGTTATTGTGATTCCTAAGAAAGAGAATGGTCTTGTTTTTGTAGCCGCCTCGTACGAGCTCCAGGTGCTTTACTTACCGTTATTGTTATTCATGAAAAAAGGAATAATATTTTCATTGAAGCCGCCTCATACGGACTCCTGGATTTTTACTTACCGTTATTGTTATTCCTGAGAAAGATAATAGTAGAGACATTGTGGCTGCCTCGTACAAACTCCTGGTGGTTCACTAACCGTTAATATTATTCTTAAGAAAGAAGTAGTAGTTTCATTGTAGCCGCCTCGTACGGTGATTCACTTACCGTTATTGTTTTTTCCTGAGAAAGAGAAGAGTCTTGTCGTTGTAACTGCCTTGTTCCGACCCCTGGTGTTTAACTTACAGTTATTGTAATTCCCGAGAAAGAGAACAGTCCAGCCATTGTAGCCGCCTTGTACGGACTCCTGTTGTTTAAATTACAGTTATTGTTATTCCTAAAAAAAAGAATAGTATTGTCGTCGTAGCTGCCTTGAACATACTCCTGGTGTTTCACTTACCGTTATTGTTACACCTGAGAAAGAGAATAGTCTTGCCATTGTAGCCACCGGACTCCTGTTGATATATTTACCGTTACTGTACTTAATGGCAAAGAGAATAGTCGTGTCAGTGGAGCCGCCTTATACAAACTCCTGGTAGTTCACATACCGTTATTGTTATTCCTGAGAAAGGTAATAGTACTGCCGCTGTAGCCGCTTTGTACAGACTCCTGGTGGTTCACGAACGAGGTGTAGATCACCTGACCAGGTATGTAGTGCATTTGGAAAATCTGAAACGGCAAAACAAATATACTCTTTTTCTGTGCCAAATAAAAATGCCGTCTGCGACAGTTTAAGATAGAATATTGTTATGAACAGAATATAGATCTCTATAGAGGCATTACCTTGAAGACAGCGAAACAAATTAACCTGTTCGGTACCTATCTAAAATTGTAATTTGCAACAAAGTTTATGATAAAAAATATATGAAAACAATACGAATACTAAAAGAGAAATTAATTTACGCTTTCTGATGCCTTTATGATAAATTTCTTTGATAAGGCAGACCGTGAAGGCCCTGATCAGTCGACGAGTTGGAGCATTTCCCGTAATATTTTCAAAATCATCCGTTCTAGATGCTTTAAACTGCGAAAAAGGATACTACTGGGCTCTTAGTTATGAGTGTTTCTTAATCTAAGACTAAGACTCACGACTCAGTCTCGGACTCAGCTCAAAGGTTACCGTTCAGTGACTGAGAACGTGTTCAAGCTCAAAATTTTAACATGATTCAAATTTATTGCCACTGCTAAGAATTTCAGTACGTTTAAAGTTGATAGCACAAATTGATGAACTGTTGAGTTTGAGCACGAACTCAGCTCGGGGTGTTCAATTAAAGCTTGCCCTGAGTCTCAAATTGATGCTCAACATGTGTAAACAGGCCCTTGACCATTGACCTAATATTTTCTAATATCATTTTTTTCAAATGCCAAAAGAAAAGGGCTGGCCCCGTTTTCTCTAAACTTCTTGAGGCCTGACATGCTAAGTCGCTAATGTTTAGTTAGATATCGACCTTATACTGACATTGCTGTACTAAAATTCTGGCCCACAGTGAAATAATAAAATTCATATTTTACTGGCATATAAAATGTCAGTTCAATGATACGAAAATTAACTATTGGGAAGAATAAGATTCAAAGCTATGCAATTGAACTAATTAATTCGAAAATAATTACCAGAATTATTTAATGATAATATTTTGAACGCTGTCATCATTTTAGCTTAAGCTCGAATACAGAAAATTAAAATGCAATTTAACCCATAAACTGCTACGAACACCGTCGTTTGTTTAAGCTGTTGTCTGTTCCATTTCAAATACTTGTCTGATTCACTCAATATTTGAAATCTGAGTGTCAAAAGGCTAGGATCTTAATCTGAAAGCCAAAAAGTTGAGATCGGAAATGTTTAGAAGCGGTTTGACCCTTTACTCTCTATATTTACGTATGTTGACATCCCTGTAGCAGATGACCTTTTAAAACATTAAGGGAAATGGAGCATTTACTTGTCATGAGTAAATGCTCCAATTTCAATAATATTTTCGTAGCCAATCAAAATCAAAACTTTCTTTTTCCAGGATACTTTTCCTTGTCGTCATATATTTTCGTTATGAATCAGTCTAAACAGAGCATAATTATTAGTTTAAGGTTTAAACTAGCACCCAAGTAATATAACAATCAACATCAACATGGAAATCAGAATGTTATGCACATGCAGAAAATGTTAGCGACTCTTCTATCTGCGCAGAATAAATTGACCCTTAACTTCATATATACGCTTTTTCGAATAGTGTAGACCAAGTTTAGACAGCGCTTTTGGGAGCTGACTGATCAGGGTCTGCAATGTGTGCCTCCTTGACATGTTGGGCCCGAGATTGGCCTGTTTGCCATGTACCATAGCTACCGTATATTATACAACTCTTGATTTGTACATGTATTCCAAGGAAGTTGAGATTTAGCATAACGTTTCATAAAGTTATGTCTTTAAAATATCAAAACCTGATCAACCACTGAATGGTAGACACATAAGCTCGTCTGGTTCTTCACTTTTTTGCCACACCCGAGTGCCACTTTTACTTTGGTCATTTATAATAATGATTATGTCTTTAAAAAAGATCACAAATCTTAAGAATATTGTGAATCTGAGATTGCAATTTTCTAATTTCATGTTTATGAACCAAGGATTGCAAAAAATAGACCATAGGTGATGCCATTCCAATATGTGTATTATTAAACATGTAGTTTCTGTAAATCATATCTGTTCAATTTAAATTTATATAATAAACTAGCATGAACATCTATCTTAGTTGTAGCCCTGTAAATAACATTAATGGGCCACGTCACGCGAAACGGGGCACTGGAACATATAAATAAAGCGCTGACTCAGCTATTTTCAGCACTTTTATTTCATTTTCTAGTCAGGAAATTTAACATTTGTATTCATCTAACGGTATAATTGAATGTCCTCTAAGTGCAGACCCTGACCAGCCGCCACGTCAGTGACGTGGCGGCTGGTCTGGGGCGACACTTGTTGCTATATCCGAATGCCCCTTTTCGCGTGACGTGGCCCATTTCTTTTTTAATAAAATTCCAAACGAGAGCGCAATCTTACATGGTTTTGATCTGTTTTAACGTGTGCTGCACAAATGTGTAACTGACCAATCTTCACATTTCTAAACTGGTTGATTATAATAGTGTTTACACTACTGTGTTTTGAAAATATCCGACGCATTTCGATTATTAACGGTCTGAACTTATTTTAACCCTTTGATTTTGGCGTCGCATTAAAAATGATTCGGGGTCGTTTAAATCTTAATATACGTCGTAAATTGTCAAATTACCGTTGGGTAAAAGCTAAATTAACCCTCATAATATTTTATGCCCATTGTTTGCAACGGATCCTTGCATCCTCCTTTAAATGCTTATCTTCATAATTATACTGATAGCAATCTTTTCCACCAAAGTTTTAGTTAAATCGATGGTAATCATTTATTGTGCAAACTAAATGTTCCTGGATTATCCAGAGCAACTATACACATGCTTGCACATGTGTTGCATATATTACACATTGCACCTATTCTAAAACGCATACCGCAAAGTCCTTCCTGAGCTCACAATAAACACTTCCATATATATATCTGAATCAATTCATTCTAAGATTTGTGACAGCCTCAAAAGGGACTTAATATTGATGTTGCGTGCCTGCATTTGATCGCTATTGTAGGAATGATACTACATTACTGGCATTTAAAACCTTACCATGTTAACTATTAACATAATACACCAACTAGTACGAAAATGTAGAGTATGAATAATATGGCAGCGGTTTATAGAATTAGTAATTTGCTAATTAAGCGAATTAGACATTATATTCTTACGATATTTTAACGTTAACATTTATCTATTATTCGTTTGCATCTCTACTCGTTTACAAATATAGTATTGATGTCCGTGAAGTGGACTGCTTATTTGAGCTCACTTGCAATCTTTGATATATCCTTGTGGTAATTTACTTTTTGGTTGCCTCTATAACAAATAGGTATGTATACTAGTATGTGATTCCAATAGGGTACATTAACTTTTAAATGTGGATCTTACATAGCTTGCATGATTTACATTTTACTTTTATAAAAAAGATATACAATCATTTCTTGCAAAAATAGAGACTTTGGCTAGACAAAGTATGCATCTATGAAGCAAAGGGTGTATATGAATAAGGCAGGTTTTACAAAGTCATATAGTTTAATTATTTGACTAGAGAAAGTTTAAACTGAAGTAGGCAGAGTTTAACTAGTTTCGATATATTGAACAAATATTGTGCTATGTCATGTATATGGGCAACATCACGCCAAAAAGGGCACTCGGACATAGCAAACAGTGTAGCCCCAGACTTAATTCAGGTAGATTTTATTGATTCCATTTGTAATAACTTAAACAAAGCGTGTACTTTTTCTTTGAGATTTGTGCTAATTCGTATACATGTATACTCTTTGATAACTCAGCCAAGCTGAAAGTGAGTTAGGCTGCATGTTTCTAATTCGGATGCCGTTCTTTGCTAACATGAACATAGTTTATACTATTTCTGGTAGATGTGTTCAAAGCTAACACTGATGTAGTTAGATCAACTGAATAAGGTGCTGGTTTTTGGTGACTTAACCCTAAGCCTGCTATTCACGATAATGGTGATTATTCAAACAGCTTGGATCCAGATCAGACGCCGAGTTACTCGACGTCTGATCTTGATTCAAGCTGTTTAACACTAAGGCAATAGGTTCACTAATTTTTATCTCTAATCATTATTTTGTTGGATTAACTTAATCCATTAAAAATTTACCAAGGACATCGATTTTTCAACATAACGTCATCAGTAGATCTTGCGTGGTGATGGTGTAGACGTTTTGAGTCTCTTACCTAGAATCGTCACCCAGTTTATATTAGCTTCTAAGTTTGGTCATGTAAGATGTGTGAGTCTTAGTCTGCATGATCTTTTTTTCTACTTTTAAACTAATTCAGATAAAGTTTTGTAATTAGACATTGTGTAAACAGATCCAAGTAGAATTGCTACAGTAATTTATTTACAGTAAATCAGACAGCTAAATTGTTTTACAATGCAAGGAAATGGAACGGTCCAATGCTCATTAAAGGAAGAGTCTATATATAATGCTGAGGATATAGGATAAAAGTGCTGGATAGCAAATATTTCTTGCAGCTTTATTGTACAGGGCTAAAGAAACAGATGTAATAAAAATCCTTTCAGTAAAGCTTACTACACCAGACACTTATATAATGGGAAATATGACTAATGATGTGGTTTTTAAGACAAATTACAAGCTTAAAGAAGGCAGAAAGTAGTACAGAACGCTCCCATCGGAGCTTTCTTTATTACTTTCAACCTGCATTAAGCAACCACATGCATTTACAACACATCGTTTTTTGCTAGAAAATGTCAGGTTTATAGAAGATAGTCATAAATGTTTTGATTCACATTCACGATTTAAGGTTTGATGAATATTACACGTACAGTCTCTGATTGATATATAGTTGTGTGGAACTGTGAAAAGTGATATTGACCGAGGACGAATTCCGAAGTCAATATCACATTTCACAGGTCCGCAAAACTAAATATTGATCTCATCACCAGTCTATATTTGTATAACATTCGCCTAAGTGTTCCAATATATAGAGCAATTTGGAATGACCCTTAACCTCATATAGACTCGTTTTGAAGCATCTAGGTTTGAAAAGAATATGGGAAATGGACCATTGGCTCCTTAAGGGCAAAAGTTCCATACCCATAATGATTTCAAAAATAATTGTGGCGGAGGATAAGGGCTTCTTATTAGTGCCTATAGAGTGAGCTACACATTTATGAATGACTTTACATCCTTTCTTTCTAGATCTGTTTGTTTCGAGGTGCACTAATCAGTGACAATATGGTAAGTTAATACATTTAAGCAAAAACCTAGATACAATGATAAGGAAAACCAATACACAGTAAAGGAAATGCCCAGAATATCACCCAGCAGACTATGTTCACTGCTAAAAACGTTTTGATGTCATCAAATTCCTATGAATTTGGTATCATTTTAAAGATAAAATTATGATCCAATGCATAACGCTACTTGCTTTCTATGTGATTAATAGAAATTGAACTACGTTGATTTAAACCAAAAAATAGGAATTTTATCTGTTGAATCTGCTGTTTTCTATGTGCTTCAGTTCTATCACAAAAAACACTTTTACCTGTTTAATTTCAATAAATGAGGTATCATTTAAAGCTGAATGATTGTTCTATTGCATCAACTATTCTGTAAGTCCCTTAAATGAATGATTAGGGGGCTATAGGACAACAAGCGTCATAGCTAAAATTTGACTAAAATCTCGTTTGCCGCCAGATTCTGTGAGATATCATTGTATCTAGGTCATTGATTTAACCCTTTTACTACGGAAAAATGAATTAATATGCCTTTGCAAACAAAGTAGACCCAGATCAGAGGGTTCATTGAGGAGCTGTCTGATCAGGGGCTACACTGTTTGTCATATTATAATATTAAGGGAAGAACATCCCCAAGATTTTGCGCTTACATCAGAGAGTTTGTCATCAGAGAGAGTTTCCAAAGGAATTTTGGCGAGAGCTGCATCGCTCGGCAGAAAGAATGTAACCCCTCCTTGATTAAGAATGGGTCCTATAGCACTAGTGTAGTGGCGCTCCATTACTCTTTGCATAATATCGTACCATCTCCTGAAATGAATTTTATTTTCCATTGTTTAGGTTGATATCATAATTTCTGTATAATTCTGCCCTTGTTTAAACACCAGGTCATTCGATAGATTTGATGGAATTAGAATCATTTTGCAATTTATCACCAACAGTATGTGCGGGTTTATCTTTGTAAACAGTGCAGACCCAGATCAGACACTGTGCTTGAAACACAACATCTGATCTGGGTCGACACTGCATAACTTTGTAACAAACATGCTGGTGAAGTTTTAAAAGCCCTGAAGTGAAAACGATTAGATTTCCATCAAACCTGGTATAGACCATTTAAACAGCATATTCTCCAATCAAATATTATTTCCAAGATCCATATTATTACAAATATAATAAGTGTCAAATATGATAATCCAATTAAACCTGTATTAAGCGGTCATTTGATTAGGAAGCATGGATATCTCTTAACACAGGTGATCCCTTAAGGCAGAACAAAAGTAGCACAGAAAGCTCTCGATGGAGCTTTCTACATACATTACTTTCATGCTGCATTAAGTGATAACCTGTCTATAAGACCACAATTTGAATGGTTGCTTTATCCAGGTTTGTGCAGTCAGACCTGTCTATAGCGGTCATCCAAAAGGCGATATATTTTACAAAATTAAGACGGGGGGCTGCTTAATACAGGCTAAAAATAATGCATAAAGCTCCTACCGGAGCTTTCTGCATTGCTTTTATCCGGCATTAAGCAACAACATGCATTTGAAACAATCCATACCTGTCTAAAGAGTGGCCGCTTTAAAGAGGTTTGACTCTACATTTTAAAGAAAATCTTTTGTCCACAGTGTGCACAAGGATCGTAGATAGGGACATTTCAGATCAAAGTCTCCACTGTTTACTGATCATTTACTGTACCAACATTTCACTGGAGAATTTGCTTCATATGGTATACAAATAGGTTCAAAGCTACATCGTGCCTCTGATGTAAAGCACGAGCATTAAGTCAGTTATTGCTATCTAAAGTGCTAAGCTGGCTATCAAAGCTTCCATGTATGATTGACAACAATGTGCTCTGTTTGTTTTCAGATAATATCTCCCCTGAATATTTGACAAGTGTTTGACATCAAAAGCAACTGCAGTTTGGATCAACTCTATCTTAAAAGGGTTTTACCGCTATCTTCTATAGTAATATTCATTTTGGGATGCCTTGACTTGAATATTTCATCCATAGAAAGCTTTTTAGCGCCTCTGTTACTGATGACTATTGAAAACATTGTAGGAAATGGAGCCTTTGATCGTAACGAGCAAATGCTCCATGTCCTATAATAATTTCAATACAATTCAAAAAATGGCAATTTTCTCTTGTCTGCAATTTTTCATGAGGATTCGCCTAAAAATAACTTGCCAGGAAAGGGTTAACACTATCAATGAAGATTCCAACTTCAATAAAACCATTTTAAGATATGTCTTATTTTTTTATTTCTGCATTAAGCGTCTTGAAAACAACAAATGCCTGGTTTTGGACTGGCTGCTCAATACATTTTGACTGTAGCTTTAAAACCACAGGTAATAAACGCTGTACTTGCTGCTGTTTAGTTGTGAGTAAAAGCCTTGTAAAAAAGAACATTTGATGAAATATAATAGAACTTAAAACATAATAGTCATTTCATTGAGTACCAGCTGGCCACCCAACACTCCGCCCATTTTGCTCCGGGCGAGGATGCCCTTACTTAGGAAAGTTGATAACCCAACACCTCGCCCATCTTGCTCCGGGCGAGGGTGCACTTATTTGGGATAGTTGGACACCCAACACTCCGCCAATCTTGCTCCGGGCGAGGGTGCACTTACTTGGGATAGTTGGACACCCAACACTCCGCCCATATTGCTCCGGGCGAGATAGCACTTACTTCGGATAGTTGGACACCCAACACTCCGCCCATCTTGCTCCGGGCGAGGGTGCACTTACTTGGGATAGTTGACTGTTACTCATGGTATCTAGTTTTTGCCTAGGAAATCTTGAGAGCGCTTGCTCAGACGGCAAGAAAAATGTGACGCCTGCTTTTTTGGATATTGGCTGCACTGAACTCGTTAAATACTCTCCAAAATGTCTCTCCAAAAGAGTTTTGAAAAGTCTACAACAAAATTATGATTGAAAAGTCTGAAAGAAATTGTCATTGAAAAGTATACAATACATTGTCATGGTTACAAGTCTCAACAAGTTCTAAAGGTTACAGAATTTACTCAAGTTGTAATGGTGGCAGACTTTAACAATTCTCATGGTTGTAGCTTTTAATGTATTTGTTATGGTTACTGGCTGCAAACCATTGTCATGGTCACAAACTTTTATGAAATTCTCTTGGGTATAGGTTTAATGGAGTTGGCATAGTTACTGACTTTAACAAAAGGTCATAACAAGGTTACATGGATATAGGTTTGATGAAAATTTTATGGTTGCTGACTTAAATATATGATCATGCCCACAGGCATTTAACAAGTTCATATGGATATACAGTTGGTTTAATGGAGTTGTCTTGGTAACAGACTTAAACAGATGGCTATAGTGACAGACTTTAACAATTCCAATGGTTGTGTTTTTAAATTAAATGGTAATGATTACTGGCTGCAAACCATGGTCATGGTCACACACATTTAACAAATTCTCTTGAGTATAGGTTTAATGGAGTTGTTATGGTTACTGACTTTAACAAATGGTCATGGTTCTCATGCATTCGACAAGTTCATATGAATAAAGGTTTCACGGAGTTGCCCTGGTAACTGACTAACAAATGGACATGGTCACGGGCATTTAACAAGTTCATATGGATAAAGGTTTCATGGAGTTGTCCTGGTAACTGACTCTAACAAACTGTCATGGTCATAGGAATTTAACAAGTTCACACGGATAAAGGTTTCATGGAGTTGTCCTGGTAACTGAATGTAAGCAATAGTCATGGTCACAGGATTTAACAAGTTAACATGGATTTAGGCTTTAAAACGTTTTTTTGGTACTTGACTTTAACAAATGGTCATGGTCACAGGCATTTAACAAGTGCATATGGATATAGGTTTAATGGAGGAGTTGTCATGGTTACTGACTTTAACAAATTGTAATGGTCACAGGCAAACAAAACGTTCACATTGCTTAAGGTTTTAATAGAGTTGTCATGGTAACTGACTTAAAAAGATGGTCATTGTCACAGGCATTTGACACATTCACATGTGAACGTATTTAATAAAGTTGTCATGGTTGCAAATTAAAAGTCAAAACAATGACTACAGACAGTCTAACCTCGATGTTTCGAGCTCTGATTTCTCGAACTCGTAATTTTTCTAATTAACTCTTTCACCGCCGAAGTCGCCTAAATGCGCCGTTGAAAATAGTGCAGTTCCAGATAAGACGCCGCCTTATAAGGCGGC
>JAULCE010159867.1:0-11829 GCA_032359355.1 Macoma nasuta | reverse complement strand
TTGATCTGGATCCAAACTGTTTGCATAGGCTATCCCTGGGCAGATAAATCCGCCGCTGGCGTGCAAAGAGTTAATCCGAGCTTTCTCTGTCACTTTTTTACGACTTTTGATATTTCATTTTGCTGGTTAGGAGAAATAAGATCTTTTGTCAAGATAGTTTCAACGAATGGTCACACCATGCATGGGTTTTAGTGAAGAAATGAGAATTTTTGTCAAAGATGTATCATTAACGTATGCTTATCTACAGCCCTAGGGCCGTATTCATAAAGCTCCTAAGGAAAATCTCAAACTTAAGTGAAAATTTCAAATGCATTTTCCAATTTATTTTCAAGTATTCTTCAATGAAACTTTGCATGCTTCACAAGCATGCAAAGTTTCATTGAAGTATTATGGGTAAAAATAAAGAAATCTGCAATTGAAATTTTCACTTAAGGTTGAGATTTTCCTTAGAAGCTTTATGAATACGGCCCCTGGACTAACCAATCCTGCGCTGATCACTGATTTAGAGCGTTGTTTGTTTCAGCCTCTGTGTACGGGATGATGCTGGACATTCTCCTGGACGAGACGTCGATCCTGTCACTAGGCATGGTCTTGTGTACGTTATAACCCCACTATAGCATTTTGTTTCAGTTTTACTCATCCATATACTTCTGTGCACAGTGGTCCAACTACCAGTTGTGAGTATCTACAACAGGTAAGACTCGGAATGTGGACTGGTCCTGGGTCTCCCTATTAATGTCAAATTCTTATATCAAAAGTCCTGTATATAATACACTACATGCACCCATTTTTGTTATGAAATGGTCAATGGATGAACACCTAGGTGTAAAAGATGGCCCCTAAATAAGATAAAACTGGTGTTCAATATTTATCATACTATGTAAAATCAATTGCAGTAAAACCTCTCTAAACCAGACACTCTCTAAATTAGAAATATGACGAAAATGTGTTTTAAGACAGGTTACAGCTTAGTGTACATGTAGGCAGAAAGTACAGTCAAACCTGTCTTGAACGGTCATCAAATACGATATCATAGCGATCATAAATCACAGGTGGCCCCTTAATGTGAAACGCAAGTAATGCAGAAAGCTCTTTTAATAGCTTTCTGCATTACTTCTGTTTTGCATCAAGTGGCCACTGTCTTAAAGACCATATATTTCTTGATTTATGAGTGGCCGCTTAACACAAGTTTGACTGTAATACGGAAAGCTCCTATAGCTCCAATAACAGCCATCTGCATTAACAACACATCAGTTTTGACCTACTTTTATAAAAACATGAAGGATTTCAATTGTCTTTTTACCCTTTGACTTAGGGCTTTCATATTTGATACATGTATTGCTTGCGACAATACCTTTTCACACATACCAACAGTTTTGAACTGATGACCTTGACTTTGACCTTTGACCTACTTTTATAAAACAAAAGAATTTCAATTCTCGTTCTACCCTTTGACTTTGGACTTTCATATTTGACATATGTACTGCTTGCAACAAGAACTTTTCACATCTGATGACTTTGACTTTGACCTTCAACCTACTCTTATAAATGTTTTTAAAGGATTTCAATTCTCTTTCAACCCTTTGACTTAGTGCTTTCATATTTGACATATCTATTGCTTATAATTCAAATTAAGCCCCAACAGGCGAGCTTTGTTGTCTTCTGACAACTCTTGTTGATAAAAAGGGACTGGTTTGTATTAGCCTGAATAGAGGATCTAACATAAGTGTTTGTTCATTATAATTGTTATGAAACAAGTTGATCCAAATCCCATTACACGATCCTTGGTGAGCGTCATATGATTTTAGTCAACGTCAACAATTTCAAGCTAGCTCATTAAATAGTTATGCCACTAGCGAAATACCATATTTTTGTCATGGTTTATATCACTCCCAGATGCTACTTCATGTGATACGACATTTAACCCTTTACGTCACAAGCTATCTTTAGACATATCCACAAAGAAAGAATCTGAGGTAAAATATAAAAATCTAGGGGGAAAAATGCCATTTTTAAATTGTATTGAAATCATTGTAGGAACAGGAGCATTTGCTCATTACAAATGTTTTCAATAGCCATCAGTAATGGAGGCACTCAAAAGCGCATCTGTGGAGGAAAGAGTTAAGGTCACTGTGATAATTGAGGGATCGCCGACAAAACGCTTGACCAATCAGATATCTCCGCTCATTAACGTCCTTCCTGATATGACGGAGATGACGTCGTCCGCCATTTTCTCCGACATTTGAGCGTTGTTGTTTTGTTAGCAAATGTGTTTTATGATGCATTTTTCAAATGCTGAGCGGTGCTGCTGGGAAAAGTGTAGCTCAGAGACGGTCTATACAGCCGCCATATTGTCTGCAGGAACCTGCAGACAATATGGCGGCTGTGTAGACCGTCTACCTTGTCGGAGATAATAAGAGTAATCTCCCTTGATTTAAGTGGGGCGGATTCGGGCACTTCAGCGATCCGTCAATTGTGCCTTTCGGCGTCATTTAGAAAGCTCTGACATACGACGACAGAGCTGTGCATCCAATGTTTACTATTAAGGATTTGCGTAGTCATAGTATGCTCCCATGTATTGAATTTGTATTCTTGATGCGCATTAAGCATGATCATTACTTCTGCTGACATCAGTTTTTATGTTATTAGGTAATAGATGTCTGGCACCCTTTACAGTTTTGCGAATTTGCCACTGATGTAGGCTTTGCCTAATTGGTAATGGACATAGCTTTTACACAAAGACACATCCAACACATCTATTGTTGCCAGGCAGCGCTTATTGGATCACGGTATTACGTTCGCATGCTTTTATGTTTGTATCTTAGTCATGTCGTTATTGTTCCCACATACACGGACTTATGATGTATATATAGACTATAATGCCATGCATTGGAACAATCGCCAATGTATTATTTGTATACCGAGCAAAATTGTATTATCTGTATTGCTACGTTTATCGATAAATTTCAATTTATCGGTTTGGGCGCAATATGGTCAGACCATGTGTTTTGTAAACACCATTGCTGTCGACATAATGTCCATCTGCTATATGTTTGTTTTACTTCAAGAAGAGTAGAGAATTAATATAATTGGACATCATGTCGTTATCATATGTCAGAACATGTTGAAGCAATGTCCATTTTTTCAGTATTTAATCGATAGTTGATTTGTTGTCTTTTGTAAAATATCAATAAACCCTATCGTGGCTAGATAAAAGATAGATGCTTAAGTTTGGTGTTTTATCAATGAATAATCTAAACATTGTGTGATTCAGAACGTGTGCATATACATTAGATATATTCCTACAAATCTCGTTATTCGTTGATAGAGCGGCATTGCCGAAATTATAAATATATATTCTATGGATACTTACAATCTTAGTAAATAAGCATTACGTACAGAATATTTTATTTTGAGGATAATGTCGAACAATATTTGCTAAACAAATTGTTTTTGGACGAGTTCATTTCATATTTAAAAGTTACCGAAAACCTGCTCAATAAGCACAGTCATTAAATATTAGCCATGTTATTAGACAAGCATGAACAGCGCTTAATTAACACTGATGCACGTTTATGGCCGCTAATAGACATTATGATTTCTTGCAATAAGATAAGTGTCAGAGATGAATGTGCAACAGGTGTGTATTCATATTCTGTGTAAAGAACAGAACTTGTTGCCAACTGAGAATATATTAACTTAACTTCGCAGAGTGGAACAACTTTTATTAGATTACACATGCTGTTAGCTGAATCATGAATATTGCATATACGGACCACATAAGCTCTAGATAGTTCCACGGCTGTTTACAACATCTATTTTTTAAGTAAGTTCCATAAGGCATAAAATATGTTTAATTGATTGTTATGTTGACGACCTACTTAAATTATTTCAAAACGAAATATTAAACAAAATGCGATTGTTAAATCCATGGGAAACTTCTTGTCTTAGGGCACCATGCAAATGATGGATAGCGAATGGTGTTTGTGTTGTACAGTATGTGTAAATGAAGAGTTTACGTCATAATGAAAAGAACGTATGATAATAATCATTTACTGAAAAGTTAACAAACCGTTAACATGTTAAAAATATGTTATTTTCAATAGCTTCTGCAAAATTCTCTTCGTTTGCAATATAATCAACTTTTGTAAGTAAATTTATCACACATTTGATTGATCATAATACGGGCAAGTGATCAAAATAGACCAAAAGTAGAATATAAATCATTCATTCTATGTCAAAACACCTTACAAGATCCACTTCTAAACGTTTATGTACGGAAAGCATATAATAAAATGCATACCTATTTATTATAGAGGCAGCCAAACAAGTATTACCGATTATATTGCTGGCTGATCGTGTTTGTGATTAAAGTAAGGCAATGTTTACAAACATTACACGCAGTGAAGAAATATGACGATGCAACAAGTTTGCAATGTATATGATTTAGTAGAGTAAGGTCAGTGACTACCAAATATTTTCCCATAGACTTCCTTTATATATCAAGTTTTACCCATATTATCGTTAAATTGCCATGTCATTAAGCAATGAATATTTAAAAAAAATCAAAATAAACCTAGGACAAAAATCAAAAGTGCTTTTATAATATTCTTTATTTGTACCCAATGAGCGAACCCGATTATATAAACATTATTCCCGTCTTTCCCTGTACTGTTTTTCGCGACAAATCAGAACCGACATATTGAGTAGACGCGGACCGTTAACGCTACACCAATAAGTCCTCTATTATTCGTGCCAAATTTTCAACTCATATACATTTTAATGTGTTACACTTTATTTAGCTTTTTTATCTATTTTCTTGTGATACGCGTCTATCTACGTGAAGGGACACATATGACACGATCGCAGAAAGGAGCTAAGCGGCAGAAAAGCGACCCGTATCAACGAGCAAACCGTCAGGCCGGCGGGGTCAGGAGGAATAGCAGGGAATAAAGCGGCTGAGCTCTGATAATTAACATACGGGTAGCTCTGACCATTTTTGATATTTTTTCTTTCAATCGACAAACACATCATATAAGGCTGAAACAGTTGTTGACTTCTCACCGCCTTTAAAATGTGCAGACAATATGTTGACTCGTCATGGGTCGAAGTGCTATATGAATATGAAAAGTTATCCACGTTTCTTAAAAAAGCCTTTCATTGCGGCCGATCTGTCACACTTATTAACTTTATCGTGAACCAGAACGAGTAAATATAAATAAAGCAAACATATTCAAAGTCTGCCAACATATCAGTAAAAGACTCATGATTTTGTATCTATGCTGCTATCTACCCTTAGAAAACAGAATACTTGTTACAGTACATCTCTCTTATTCAATGCTGATATCCGTGCAGAGGAGTCTCTTGCATGGTGTCTGTATAGTGAAAATATTCATATACGCCAGTTAATACAGCTCCAGTCATGGGCAAACGTTAACCGATATGGCTGAGATCTATTACACTACCTTCTCAGCAATCGCCCTTCCTTTCTGCTGAAACAGGTCAGAATGTCCTTACTACACAGGCAATAACCCACAAAAGACGTTTTTTCCATGCTTTAGTTCAATTAAATATTTAGCTGCTCATTTAAACGATGCAAATATGATCATGTTTGTATATCTTACAGACAAACGCATACTTAGAAAAGGTCCCTTATAGGGTCAGACCTTTATTCAGCTTTATTCAGATTTTAAACTTGGTTTTCCTTTATATAAAAAGGACCAGTAAAATAATATGACGCAAAGGACTTATCGGCGTATCAACATCCAGAAAGTTGCTACAGACAGACAATTCAGACAGAAATTGAAACAGGTAGAGTTGAAGGCCCATTTACAGAACAATCGATTTCAAATTAAAGAGGGTCACCCCTAGGCCATGCCCCCTCCGCCAATTAACTTAGTCTTGTGCATATTTTATTCTACCCCAAAAGGCGATTTTATCAATGACCATCTTTACCTAAATCTCTATTTTGTTCAGTTTACAAAATTTGATGCGGCTATTAAAGGCATTGCGACAGTAAGACCTTGCAAAAAACATATTTAAATATGAAATAAAAATAGGGTTCACCGATGATTTTTAAGATTTTATTGACTCTTTTCTAGTGACTCAATTCACATTTTTATACGATTTATAACCATATAGAGCCACTTGTTACTTGATTAATTAAATGTTATGTGAAAACTGAATATGCATTTTTCACATTGTATTTAATTAATCAAGTTATAAGTATAACACATATTTATACAAAATATTTAAAACAATGCTAACGTGTGTGAAATGTTCGTATACCGGTGTTTTGTAACTTTCGCGAGAGCCGCAAACGCCTTTAAGTTGTTTCAAGGTTTTGGAAGCAGGGGTTTATTACCGTCAAATTCCTGCACAAAGTCTGCTTTCGTCAGTCACCAGTTTCCAAAAATACTTTCAGTCGTTTTGGTTTTAAGTTCGATGGCAAATGTTATTTAGTTAAAGCTTTGACTTATGAATAGAGTAGTTATTTTGCTTTCTTTTAAGAATTTACTAATTCCTTGAATGTGCAGTAATGAGAACTGTTGCACACTTTCTTTGAATATAATAAAAACATCGGTGTTCCGATTGCAACTGACAAGACTGTAACTCCATGAACAATGCTGATTTTTACTGGGCTAAGAACTTGAGTTTGAGGTAATACACGTGCGTATTCCGTTTGACCAAATCAATCAAGTTGTTTTGTGAATCACAAACGTATCGCCACACTTAGTGAGTTGCAACCACTACAGGCTGATTGGACTTTATTTGAAGGACAATTGCACCTGACAGACCTGTTTGCAGGCGATTGATAAACGCGGCAATCGTTGTTCAATTCCGCATCATCATATTAACATCAACACTAGTAGAAAACTGGATCTGAAAATGGAGCTTTTGTTCTTCCAGTACTTTAACATCAATCTCTAGAAATGAAGAAGTGTGTTTGTTCACAGATAGCCTGTAGCCAGTGATAAGTGTTATAGGGGGTGTTTTCAATGCCATTGGACATGCGCTGCATGCCATCTGAATGGTTGCAAATGGTAGGACGAGTGATGTCACTTCGATAGAGTACTACATTATTGTGGTGTCCATATATGAGGGTAAAATGCTGAGGAATAAGAAGGTGTTGTTGTATTGCGGAAATCAGAAAGCTGTTTACGTGACGTTCAAAGAAGTCGATAATAGTGCACTGCCTTTGAAACGAGTGCAGCTCTTATGCTGAGCATAAACCTCGCGCGGAAAACCAAATTAAAGATCCTGTGTATCGTTTACATATCTGTTGTATCCGAGTGTACGCCCAGGAAGCAGCTCGACACCCGGTACTAATATCCGACATACTATGTAAAATCTTCGATCGGGAGCCAAACAGTTGTTAGACTCAAGTTAAGCAACTGGCCCTAAAGATTTGTATGCAAACGACGTAGATGTATGTTTCTTCTTTATATTATTTAAATAAATTTGGTCAGAATTTGCAAGTTCCAGTGTCACCGTGAGAATCATTTGTTTTAAATGTCTTTGTCATGTAAGATTTGCTCATCGGACTGCTTATACTATGGACTAAGGTGATAAAAACAAACCAGCATGGTGCATCCATGATGCTCACCTTTCAAGCCACGGGGACATATTTATCTAAAAGTACGACCCAACACATCCAGTTAAATTATGGCGCTTTTAATCAAAGTGATTAGATAAACAAAGTGTCTGCAACTGGTTTCAAAATACAGCCTTTTCGCATTGGTATAGCAACGTGGCTGCCAAAGCGAGGACTTTTTACTGATGTGATACAACAATGGACAGGTTGGCATCTGACACCTTCCCAAAGTATATCAGATTATGAAGAAACTGCTTAACTAGCACATCCTGGTATTAAGATTTATGTTTAAACTGAATGTGTCTGCATTGTTGCCATGCATGGTGTGGACAAGAACGTCAATGCCGACTGATACACAACTTTTACTATAGCGCATGAATACAAAAAGGCATATACTCTTGTTGGCTCTTGTTGGTAGAGCATGGCGGATGAATTCTGTTGCCCATAATCTCATAGCAACAGACACGCCGGTGTTACATTTGAGTGGTGGCGTTATTCTGTCAGAACATGGGAGCTATTTGTTTCTGTAAGGCATCGCTGATGCTCTGGGACAAATATTTAAAAGTTGGACGGCCAGAACTAGTTTGTGTGGTGGAATATTCTGGGGATATACTTTTAACAATTAAACCGTTGTTAAATATCTGGTAATATCAAGTTTTTTTATGGAATATCTTTCCTTAAATATTCAGGAACTAATTGTTTCCAATTAATTAGTATCTTAGGTTGTACCAAACATATTCATCTGCCATGATTTGGTTGTTGTCACACATCATAGACACCTACTGTGACGTGTGAGAAATGCCATAATGATGATCTTTTGGCATGTGTGAAATGCCATCATATGACCTGTTGTGGTGTGAAAAAATGCCATCATGATGACCTTGTTGCGTGTGAGGAATGCTAAAGTGATGATCTTTTGGCGTGTGAGGAAAGCCATACTGGTGACCTCTTGGCGTGCTAGGAATGCCATAATAGTGATCTTTTGGCATGTGAGGAATGCCATAATTATGATCTTTTAGCGTGTGAGGAATGCCACAAAGATGATCTTTTGGCGTGTGAGGAACGCCATAATGATGAACTTTTGGCGTGTGAGGAAAGCAATCATGGTGACCTCTTGGCGTGTTAGGAATGCCATAAAAGTGATATTTTTGCATGTGAGGAATGCCATATTTATTATCTTTTAGCGTGTGAGGAATGCCACAAAGATGATCTTTTGGCGTCTGAAGAACGCCATAATGATGAACCTTTGGCGTGTGAGGAATTCCATAATGATGCTCTTTCGGCGTGACACTTGTTATAAGTTGCTGTTTCGAGCATAGGTCCAATGAGAAGGAATCTGCTGAGGACGTAGGCCGTAGATAAGGAATCTGCGGAGAAAGGATGAGGATAGTCGCTGCGAGCTCCTCCATTTTCCTTGGAATATTTCATAGCAATATAGACACAATCATGCCCCACTTATTTTCCAAATTAATATTGCAGGCAAAAGAGATTGAATTTCATAACAAAATAAAACATTTACTATTGAATTGTGCAATATCCCCGTCATATAATAAAACTGTGAGTTAACATTCATACATTCTAAAACATGTAGGCAGACATCATATTCTTCAAGTGGAACAGATATCTTTATTCTTGTTCATAAGTCTGATATTTACATCGTAGGATACGTTTCATGCCAACAAGCGTGACCCAGTACATTTGCAATTCGATTCATTTCTAAGTACAGCCCTGTACTTGAACGACATGTAAACTTTAATCAGTTTATTATGTCAGAGTTGCATACACTATTTGTGAAGATGCACGTCATATGTTCTTGAAGTAGCATGTGCGTGGGAAATAATGAGACTGCATGATATCTGTGCTTACTATTATGAAATCAATTCTAATAGTTAGCATTTTATTTCAAAACGGGAATGCGTGAGCTGTTTGGTTAGTTGGACCTCACTGCATAACACTGAGATAAGCTTTTCATGAGCAACACATACAAGTGTTCGTTATAGGGGAC
This sequence comes from Macoma nasuta, assembly GCA_032359355.1. Lineage (NCBI taxonomy): Eukaryota > Metazoa > Mollusca > Bivalvia > Cardiida > Tellinidae > Macoma > Macoma nasuta. The sequence goes on along the minus strand of JAULCE010159867.1, from coordinate 2,230 downwards.
TGTTTATTATTAGACGACATGTTTACACTGTCAGTGTAGTAAATTAGTATTACATATAGCAGCACACCCTTATCCATCATATATTATATGGACGATGTCACAGAAAAAGGGGCACTCGGACATATAAAAAAGCGCTGAACTTTCTCTTTTTTAGCGCTATTATTCCAGCATCTAATCGTGAAATTTACCATTTGTATTCATCTAAAGATAGAATTGAATGTCCTATAAGACTGTAAATAGTGCAGACCCTGACCAGCCGCCACGTCAGTGACGTGGCGGCTGGTCTGGGGCTTCACTGTTTGCTATGTCCGAGTGCCCCTTTTCGCGTGACATGGCCCTTATAACAATGCACGGGACGAATAACTTGGTAGTATGTAGTAACATATTTTATAAAACATACAAATAGAACAGTTCCAATCGCTTCAAATTACAGCTATATTTGTTCCAAACCTATTCATATTCATATTAATTATATATACAATCGATGATATAAAACTATTCACTTTTCAAGCTTAAATCTTGAGTATCGTCGACCGAGTGGCATTCGCTAAAACGTGGAGTAGATTGCAGTTATTTATATGTTACGGTCAATTATTGTATCACAAGGGGCTAAACAATTGATGTACAACAAGAATTTTGCGTTAATATATGTTCCGCTGTCATCTGCTCTGACCATCAACGTACAAACGAGGCAAATAATGTATGAAACAAATTCATTATCATTTTAAAAAAACATAAAGTTCACTATATTTTTCATTGCTTGGTAAGATATTCAGCTTTGCAAATGTCATTAATATCATAATGTCATGATGTTCCTGACCATCGAATCAAATACAAAGTGAAATACAAATTAAGTTCCTGAACAAGACCGTCTTTCATGACAAACAGAGCTCTTCATGGAATTAATTTCTATGAAAGTCCTCAAAAGGAGATCCAAGGAACAACTGTTAATCATTTGTTTCAGAGAAGATGTTTTTTTTTAAAGAAAGTGTGAACGTACTACGTACGACGTTTTCAAACTATTTCCAATATTCGTCATAAAAACATATCGAATATCATGTGTTTAACAACAACAGAAGGTTAAACTCAGCATTTTCAGCATGCAATGCTAAGAAGGTTAACTCTATTTCAAATTTGAAAACCCGAGCACCAGTATTTATTGAGAAAAAGTTTGCTTTAACACAAGTGTTTGACGTTAGTATGGAACATTAATGTGGCATGAGGCAAACGGCGCCGACGGCGGCGCCATCAGACAAACATCGTCGCGGCGTGATTCAAATGAAACAATTCTATCACAAATAGGCATGCTAAGTAGATATAACTGCGTTTGTTACCGAATTTTTTTCTGAAATTGTTGCATCATTTGTTAGTTTTTATTTTGTTTTCAAAAATACAAACTCGAATCGCACGCAAACATAACAGAACATGACAAATATGCCCATTGTTTACTGTTTAACTATTAAACTGATATGGTGGAATCTGATAAGTGTGAAATTATTTTAATTATGTGTGTTGGAAACCATGCAGACAGGGATGTTGAAAACCATGCAGACAGGGGTGTTGAAAACTATGCAGACAGGGATGTTGAAAACTATGCAGACAGGGATGTTGAAAACCATGCAGACAGGGGTGTTGAAAACTATGCAGACATGGGTGTTGAAAACAATGCAGACAGAGGTGTTGATGACCATGCAGACAGGGGTGTTAAAAACCATGCAGACAGTAATGTTGAAAACAATGCAGACAGGAGTTTGAAAACTATGCAGACAGGGATGTTGAAAACAATGCAGACAGGGATGTTGAAAACTATGCAGACAAGGATGTTGAAAACTATGCAGACAGGGGTGTTGAAAACTATTCAGACAGGGGGTGTTGAAAACGAACACAGTCTATCTCTTTAAATAATTAAAGGCATCCGAATGTAAAAAAATCAGTCAGCAATTTAAGGAGGCGGATGTTTGTGTAAACAAGTTTGAAAATTACATATCATGAACAAATATTTGGTAAGAATGTGTTTCTGCGAAAATGATTGATGGTAAAAATGATGCTGAAAGTATCTTGCATTATAGCGTATTCTAGGCTGGTAACGAAATATCAACGTCTGAAACCTTACGAATGGCTAATTGAGCAAACAAAAGTGACAGTGAGTATTGACCCGATTAAACATGTGAATTTTTAACCCTTCGCCTGCTGTTCGCGACTAAAGTGATTATTCAAACAGCTTGGATCC
>JAULCE010159756.1:0-11829 GCA_032359355.1 Macoma nasuta | reverse complement strand
GATTGATGAAACGTGTCACAAGCTACAAATGTATTCAAATGTTAGTAACATACCCTTTCTTCTTGATACAGCTTCAGCTTTTACATATTGTCTCCAAAATGCTATGAAATAAACATTCTTGTGTGTGGACATAGAAGTTCACAATTCAGCCGGTTCGATCCACCTTAATCGAAAACAAGTCGAATCGACATTACTGGTGCAAGGCGGTTAAAAACTCTCGACCATCTAAATGATTCCTTTATAGAACGCATCAGATAATTCCTGATAGCATTGAACCGGGTGGACGCAATATTTAACCACAAACGGACCGACGTGAATCGGGGCGAGACCGGTAAAATTGTCAATTCAATTAGTTTCAGTAATGTAACAGGCGATATATATATACTTTAAAGATACACATTTGACCGCCACTGTAGCAAAAATCTATATTAAAAACATGGTGGAAAATGGAGTATTTATCAGTTGAAGCTTATGCTATATTTTCCACAATGTTCCAATCACGTAACACAGAGCGACTTTCGGTTAACACATAACATAAGAGATTCGCCTTTAATCGCCTCTTTAGACGATGCTCCTTGAAATCATTGTGAAATATGAAGGCATTTTCCAATCCAATATTTTCAAACATTAAAACTCTCTTTGCTATAAGATATTCATCCTTTTTCATCAGATGCCTGCTTCGGGAGCGAGTCTAAAAAGTGTATTGAGTTACAGGTTAAACCTTAAATATCATTGATATGGTTGTAATTAACTTTTGTAAAAATAACATCCAGTATTTTTGTGTGTGCAAATAATGTGGTAAAGTTGAGTGACATTTGTTTGTTTGTTCAGACTGTGGCGATGCTGACTGTCATATGTTTGTTTGTAAACAGATTGTGGTGCAGTGAACGCGTCATATTTTCCAAATGCTGAGGTCGCTGCCAATGGGGGAAGCCTAGCTGGTGCAGTTGTTACATTTGAATGTAATGAGGAATTCGGTTCAACATCTTGTCTTACCGCCACTTGTGGTGTGAACGGAGACTGGCAATATTCAGCAGACTATTGTATTCCGGGTAAGTGTCTTTCATGTATTCGATAGTTCGACATAATGACTTTTGGCTGTAAAACCTTCTTTCCACACGCTATAATAAGACTTTTCCAGGTGAAAAGAATCAGATGAAAAGGAATGTGCAAGTGGAAGAAAATACAACAATTATGTTAGAAATATTTGGAAACATTGTAGAAAATGAAGCATTTGTTCATTACGAGAAATTGCCTTATTTCTGACACTTATTTCAAAAACAATCTGCTGCAGTGACGTCTTTTATTTGCTTGCTCATACTGTGGCTATGCTGACTGTTATTTATTTGCTTGTAAAACAGATTGTAGTGCAGTGAACGCGTCATATTTTCCAAATGCTGCGGTCGATGCCAATGGTGGAAGCCTAGCTGGTACAGTTGTCACATTTGAATGCGATGCGGATTTCGGTTCAACATCTTGTCTTACCGCCACTTGTCTTGAAAGCGGAGCCTGGGATTACTCTGTCGAAAATTGTATCCCAGGTAAGTGTCGATCACATATGCTATTATTCGGCAAACGGGATAACTTTATTCAAACTGATTGACCAATATGCTAGGGAAACTAAATAAATTGAAACCAGAATCATCCCTTAATTGAAGACAAGTCGAATCGACATTACTGGTGCAATGCGGTTAGAAACTCTCGAACATCTAAATGATTCCTTTATAAAACGCATCAGACTATTCCTGATAGCATTGAACCGGGTGGTACGCAATATCTAACCGAATACGGACCAACGTGAATCGGAGCGAGACCGGTAAAATTGTCAATTTAATTAGTTTCAGTAATGTAACAGGCGATATATATACTTCACAAATACACATTTGACCGCCACTGTATCAATTAACTATATTGAAAACATGGTGGAAAATGGAGTATTTATCAGTAGAATATTATGTTTTTATTTTCCACAATGTACCAAACACATAACACAGAGCGACTTTCGGTTAACACATAACATAAGAGATTCGCCTTTTATCGCCTCTTTAGACGATGCTCCTTGAAATCATTATGAAATATGAAGGCATTTTATAATCCAATATTTTCAAAAATTAAAACTCTCTTTGCTATAAGATATTCATCCTTTTACATGAGATAACTGCTTTGGAAGCGAGTCTAAAAAGTGTATTGCGTTACTGGGTAAAGCTTAAATATCATTGATATGGTTGTGATTAGCTTTTGTAAAAATAACCTCCTGTTTTTTTTTGTGTGTGCAAATAATGTGGTAAAGTTGAGTGACATTTGTTTGTTTGTTCAGACTGTGGCGATGCTGACTGTCATATGTTTGTTTGTAAACAGATTGTGGTGCAGTGAACGCGTCATATTTTCCAAATGCTGAGGTCGCTGCCAATGGGGGAAGCCTAGCTGGTGCAGTTGTTACATTTGAATGTACTGAGGAATTCGGTTCAACATCTTGTCTTACCGCAACTTGTGATGTGAACGGAGACTGGCAATATTCAGCAGACTATTGTATTCCGGGTAAATGTCTTTCATGTCTTCTAAATTTTGGACATAACGACATTCGGCTGAAAAACCTTTTTTCCACACGCTATAATAAGACCTGTCTAGGTGAAACGAATTAGATGACAAGGAATGATCACGTAGAAGAAAATGCAACAATAATGTAAGAAATATTTGGAAACATTATATAAATTGAAGCATTTGTTCATTACGAGAAATTGCCTCATTTCTGACACTTATTTCAATAACCATCTGCTACAGTGACGTCTTTTATTTGCTTGCTCACACTGTGGCGATTCTGACTGTTATTTATTTGTTTATAAAACAGGTTGTGGTGCAGTGAATGCGTCATATTTTCCAAATGCTGCGGTCGATGCCAATGGTGGAAACCTAGCTGGTGCAGTTGTTACATTTGAATGCGATGAGGATTTCGGTTCAACATCTTGTCTTACTGCCACTTGTCTTGAAAGCGGAGCCTGGGATTACTCTGTCGAAAATTGTATCCCAGGTAAGTGTTGATCATATATTCTATTATTCGACAAACGGGATTACTTTATTCAAACTGATTCATCAATATGGTAGGGAAACTAAATTTATAGAAACCAGAAACGTCCCTTAATCGAAGACAAGTCGAATCGGCATTACTGGTGCAAGGCGGTTAGAAACTCTCGACCATCCACATGATTTCTTTATAAAACGCATCAGATTATTCCTGATAGCATTGAACCGGGTGGTACGCAATATTTAACCGCAAACGGACCGACGTGAATCGGAGCGGAACCGGTAAAACTGTTAATTGAATTAGTTTCAGTAATGTAACAGGCGATATATATACTTCAAAGATACACATTTGACCTCCACTGTAGCAATTAACTATATTGAAAACATGGTGGAAAATGGAGAATTTATCAGTTGAAGCGTATGCTATATTTCCACAATGTTCCAAACACATAACACAGAGCGACTTTCGGTTAACACGTAACATAAGAGATTCGCCTTTTATCGCCTCTTTAGACGATGCTCCTTTAAAGCATTGTGAAATATGAAGGCATTTTCTAATCCAATATTTTCAAAATTAAAACTCTCTTTGCTATAAGATATTCATCCTTTTTCATCATGGGGGCGTGTCTAAAAAGTGTATTGAGTTACTGGTTAATGCTTATATATCATTGATATGGTTGTGATTAGCTTTTGTAAAAATAACCTCCTGTATTTTTGTGTGTGCAAATAATGTGGTAAAGTTGAGTGACATTTGTTTGTTTGTTCAGACTGTGGCGATGCTGACTGTCATAGGTTTGTTTGTAAACAGATTGTGGTGCAGTGAACGCGTCATATTTTCCAAATGCTGAGGTTGATGCCAATGGGGGAAGCCTAGCTGGTGCAGTTGTCACATTTGAATGCGATGCGGATTTCGGTTCATCATCTTGTCTTACCGCCACTTGTGGTGAAAACGGTGTCTGGGATTATTCAATCGACTATTGTATCCCAGGTAAGTGTCGTTCCTATATGTATCCTAATTTCCACAAAAGGGGTTACTTTATTCAGGATAGAATTGATCGATACGGTACGAAAACTAAGTAAATTGAAACCGGAATCGAAGCCTAATACGTTTTGCACATAATGTGGTTAAGTTGGGTGTCTTTTATTTGCTTGCACATACTGTTGCGATGCTGACTTTTTTTTATTTATTTTTAAACAGATTGTGGTGCAGTGAACGAGTCATATTTTCCAAATGCTGAGGTCGCTGCCTATGGAGGAAGCCTAGCTGGTGCTGTTGTTACATTTGAATGCACTGGAGTTTTCGGTTCATCATCTTGTCTTACCGCCACTTGTGGTGCCAACGGAGCCTGGGATTATTCTTCCGACTATTGTATCGCTGGTACGTGTAATTTATGTTTGTTTATTCGACACACTAACTTTTAGCTGTATGGCATTAACTTCCATAAGCTACATTAAGACTTATCCGAGCGGAAACAATCTGATTTAATTAATGAGTATCTTGGAAAATATCAAATTATCATATATTAAACGTTTTGAAAATTTTTTTAAACAATGGCACATTTGCTCGTAACGACCTTATGCTTTATTCCCCATAATTGTTTTAAGGGCGTTTGCGGCAGTAACAAATCACGGCTCTCCCGAGAGTTACGTAACACCGTTGTACGTGTGTTTGATACATTTTAACATTTTGTTAAATATTTTGTATAACTATTTGTTACTTGTTAGTGGATAAATAAAATGCAATGTCAAAATGTTTCACATTGCATTTTATCAATCTTTTTTAGGAATGTAACGGTAAATTGTTCTATATGGTTCTAAACCTTAAAAATGTCTATTAGATTCAAAAATATCGGTGACCCTTATTCTCTATTTAATATTTCAACAAGTTTTTGCATGGTCTTTTAAACTACAAAGTTTAAACAAAATCTGTTTTTTAGAAGAAAAACATCACCCTTACTACTCGGGTTCAATCGTCGTTTTATGTTAAGTTATTAAACGTTACCCAGTCTAGTTTTTGGTGAAAATAATCAATTGGGCAAGTTTTCAAAGACGCATCAATATGACGAATATCTTCTAGTTATTTTTGTTGTTACACGACACATTTACCTCGAACATAGATGGGTAGCATTCGCGCCAACTAAAGATCCAACAGGCAATCAGTGCAAACCTGATCAGACTGTTCCCTCAGTAGCTGTCTGATCTTTGTCTAAACTATTTGTAAATAGTATTGTGATTTTAGACGAAATATTTGTATAACCCTCGAACACAGATGAGTAGCACTCAGGCCAACTGAATACCCAACAGACAATCAATACAAACTCTGATCAGACAGTTCCCGAACTAGCTGTCTGATCTGGATCTATGGGAGGGCCGTCTCTATAATGTTTGAAGAATTTGTGGCCCAACCTCATTTTCTTTACATAAAGGTGAATTGAAGTATTTTGAAATTGAACTCCATTGTTTGTAAAATGCGTAAATAGCCTAAATATGAAGTTTAGGGTAAAGGAGTCAAAAGTCAATCGGTGTTAGACCTCAACATGTCATGACCTGACCAATGTCATCCTAAAACTTCTTTTACAGTTAAAGCATATACCACATATGGGTCCAAGGCCAGGAAAGGGGCCCTTACGGCACTGCAAACTGTGTATACCTGATCTGACGCCGCGTTGAAAACGCGGCATCGGATCAAGATCTACACTGTTTGCCGATTTAAAAAGGAATATACAAAGGTCATAAACAAAACGCAAATAACACAGACTTTAATCTGAAGTCTCTACGTTTGATCTGGTATTACACTGTTTACAACGCTGTAAGGGCCCTTTTCCCAGCCGGCAGCCCATATAGCTCTTATCATGTATTCATTGATACGGATATTTCTCATTTTGTGTGTATAATCCTTCCAACGAATTAAAAACAAGTTAAAAAATCATCGTTTACAAAACTTATCTTACAAACATGTTCCTCTTAAACGCGTATGTGCCAGTTTTTAACAAGAAACATCTTTCAAATATATATTTGGCGGTTAAATTATTTGAAAGCTGTGAATGTATGAATTACTGTGTGTTGGAATGAATGTTATTTTATATAACACGATCTATACACCAAAGGCTAATACCATTTATCCTGTGACTACGGCTCCAAGTGACCTAATAAAGGGTAACCTGATAAACTTAGGTTTATCTGGTCAGTAGAAGTAATTCAATCAGAAGGCGTATAATTTTCTATTACGAAATACCGGAATTAGTTTACTCAATGAATATTACAGATTTGAAACGACTATATAAAAAACCACAACAAATAACTCTTTTTTCAATAGGTACATCATGTAGGATTGAATTTCAAAAGAAAACATATATGAGTCTCGAACCCACGTCTAGACGTCAAAAAAGTTAGGGAGTCCAATACTGTATTCCCTATACCACAGAGAGCTTTCGTCACATAAGCAACAGTTTGTGTCTCTAATTAATACAGTTCAAAGTCATTTCGATTTCTCTAGTAAATAGGTTTGTAACCCAGTCAGGGCCATTAGCCATTGAAAACACCATTTTAAAAAAAAATAGCTTCATATATCTATTTCTGGTACTTTCTTATTGGTGAAAAATGTAGGTCAAAATTGACCCCATACAAATGAGAATATGCAATAATGGCATATACTTGGTTTTCGAAAAGCATCGATGATATGTAATGTTTATATAGGAAGTATTTTTTTTCTGCTCGAAGGATGTGACTTGCCTCCACATGTTGATCATGCAGCCTATAGTGAGATAACGGGTATCGTCGCTGGTCACAATGCAACTTATGTGTGCCTGTTTACTGGCGAAAAGTTCACTATCTTATGTGAAGATAACGGCGATTGGTCGAATACTATCTCGTGTCCAGCAGGTTTGTGTTACCATAATGTACATTCGTAATCTAACACAATATGAAATTGGCAGCCAACTGAAACAATGATCCTTATGGCAGTGCAAAATGTGCATTTCAATGGTACACATTATCCAATAGGGTCTGCCTTGCGTTGGAACTTTTGAGGACAGTTTTATTATTATAAACTCTGAAAACAGTGCAGATCTTAGTCCGACATTGCGTTTGGTATACACTGTTTGCAATAAGTTGAGATATAGCTAGTGTGCAACCCAAATGATATACTATTCAGATATTCTCTTTCGTGCATCCGATATAAGTTATAAAAAGCGGTTCAAAATAATACAGCTAAATGCCAACGAGCCGCACAAACATGGAAACTAGTTCTATAGTCCAGACCTTGTATTCACCAACCTATTATCCGACTTAAATCTCAAAACCAACTATCTTTTTTGATCGACGCCCAGTTTGTATCATTTGGTAGAAGCTGGGCACAAAACAAAAGAGCTAAATATTATTCTTGAGTTTCAAGCCTGAGATCATGTTGGTGAATACGAGGCCTATTTGACATCATAACCGTTCTCTATCCTAGGCTGTGATGAGCAACCGCCGTATATTGAGGGTGCATCTGTTGATGCTCCCGATGTCTATGTAGGGGCAGTGGCAACGTATCGCTGTTGTTATGGTGGCGTGAGTTTCAACACCACCTGTCTTCCTTCCGGAGAATGGTCGGAAACCCCGGGCGTTTGTCCAATAGGTTTGTTGCAGATATTCATCTAAATGCTATGAGTATTTGATGATTTGGCAGGTGGTCACTTAATGCAAATCGAAAGTAATGCAGAAAGCTTTACTGGGAGCTTTTAGCATTACTTTCGTTCTGAATTAAGTGACCAACTGGCTTAAAGACCACAAAAGCCTTTCTGTAACTTGTCTAAAATAAAATGTTATGGAGCGCTAGCCGAAAACTCTCTTCATACCATTTTTTTTCTACACACGTTTTACAACAGCTTATCTCAAACGACAACGAGCGTCATATCATATATGTGTGTCGTTTATTGATTATAAACGCTATTCTCTACCATCAAGCGCGTCTGTCACTGAGCAATGTCCACCTGTATAAACAGTTTTAAGTAATATCAAAATAAACAGCAGGTCTGATCCAGCTCCGAGCAGTTTGATAGTTTGAGTATAAGAAACTTCAAGAATGGCAAGAAATATGTCGCCGTATTGGCATTTCGTCTGTGTTGCCAAGCGTTTTGCTTCTAAAGTGGAAAATGAACAACTTATGGCCATTCTTGACTTTATTAATACTTTAAATGTCAAAAGAATTTGAGTTTGATCTGATGGCGAGTAGCTAGGCCTCTCATCTGGCTCCAATCTGATTGTACAGATTGACAGAACTTGGTGTCTATCGCGTTTAATGGTTAAGAAAAGCGTTTATCCCACGAAAAATAATGTACATTTGTAAAGGGCCTAATCCATGGCTCAAAGCAATGGTATAATGATGTTCAGAACAAAAACAACAGTTGTCAAGTATTTCGACAAAATCGCTATGATATAGTTGCCTTTTGTTTTAAGAGATGCTGCAAATTATTATCGTAATATAAAATAAACTCTTTGCATAAAACCCCAATTAACAGGTGCAATTTAATGTTCTTTCACTGACGCCTTAAATGTGTTTTAAGTGAACGTTGCTTGGTTGATTTACCTTTTCCTCTTTCCAAAACAGCATCACACATAATTGTCTTATTTAGTAAAATAAACTTCCAAAGGTGATAGAGGTTTTCATGCATTGCATGCGTATATGTACTTTATTTGAATACAGTGAAACATGTCTGTTGGTCGCTTTATTCCAACAACAAACGTAATGCAGAAATATCTTTTATGAGCGTTTTGCATTACTTCGGTTCTACGTAAGGAGGCACCCTGTCGAAATTTAAAGACCACCAATGTGTATCATTTTGAATGGGCAATTTACAATTTCCTCTATAGGTACGACTATTGACGCCTCTAACGTAGACATAACATATGAAAATATATTGGGAAACGCTCCTTTACGAGCAAAGTCTCCAGTTTGCACAATTTTCTCAGAGCCATTAAAAAGTTACATTTTCGATTTGTCATCCGATTAACATTTTCATAAAAATATTTCCTAATGGATACGACTAAAAAGCATATGGAGTAAAGGGTTTGTATGAGGTTGTGATAGAAATTTCCACAAGTCTTGCATGTGAACATGTGATGAATGGGCATTTCGTGTGAACGATACATATTTGACATTTCTATCTTAGACTGTGGCCCATATCCATCCGTTCCATGGTCAGACGAAAGTGCAACAGGTACCTTTGAGGGCTCGACCGTAACATATACATGCCTTAACGGTGGAAGCGTGATCGTCAGCAATTGTCAATCACCAGGAGAATGGACGAGCATAAACGACTCTTGTCCGGAAGGTTTGTCAATGTCTAGCCCTTTATCAGCCGTATTCGCCTAAATGCGCAGTTTGAAATAGAGCAGAATCTAAACTGAAACCGCCTTAAAAGGCGGTGTCGTATCTTGGACTTCAATTTTTTTTGCAACACATTTCATTTCCGTGAAAGCAGTTTCTAAATAGACATTGTTTATTTTATTATTTCTATTATCTATTTCATTAGAATCTTTTATCTATTTGAAGGCGTACTGATTCGATAGCCTACTGGTAGAGTGTCAGTTTTGAGTGTGGCGTGGTCGCGGGTTCGATCCCCGACCGCGTTAATCTAAAAAATAGTACTGTTAGTTCCCATGTTTGGTGCTCACATGAAATGGGAATACTGGCTATTCTATAATACCCAATAGGGAGGAAATGTCAAACATTATAAATTTGTCGACTAAATTGTATAAAACCTTTTTTTTTAAAGCAATTGTTATTGCATCGTGATAACTGCTTTAGCCCTCTCAAAGATGTATCAATTAAAAAAAAAATATGAATAATATCCTTGTGATGAAAAACATTCAGTACGGTGAGACTAATCAAAGAAAGTTCCAAAACACAAGTGACATTGCATTTCTATAATTTATTTCCTTCGGCTATTCTTTTTTAGCAATATAACATATCATATTAAAATAGCTTCATCGTATTGTACGATGATATTCCTTTAACCTTATGCCGTCAAATTTAGAATTGTAGGTCGCAACTGGTTATGAATCAGATATCTTATAATACGAATTAAATAACAGAATAATTAAATGACCTTTGGCGTTTTCGAAACCCTAGTAAGATATGTTTCCAGAAATTGAAACCCCTGATCAGACGCTGCATTCTAAGGCGGCGTCTGATGTGAGACTTTACTGATGGCAATCAAGATTTAAGTCGCCTATCGGGTCGAAAGGGTTTTACACAATTTTTCAATTGTAAATAAAATCAACATCAGATGTGCTTGTTTGTTCCATTTGTCATAGCATTTCACACCCAGAAGTTGGTCCGTTCGTTGACCGTAAGTATCTTGTTGATGTAATCGTCAATTTGATAACGACGTCTGTGTTATCCTAGGTCGTGGCTTAATTCAACCGTGATTGCCTTGTAAGTGTAACCGTTCATCGGATAAACGACGTTTGTGTTATCCTAGGTTGTAACTTATTAATTACACTCATACGTTGTCCGAGCGTCTCTTGTTAATGTAATTGTCAATCTGATAGCATCGTATCTTTGGTTGTGACCCACGTTCATGCGGTGAACGGGCGATTTTTATTAATGTAACCGTCAATTCGTTTTTAAATTCGTAGGTTGTGGCCTTCTTCCACACGCTGAACGAGCGTGTTTTGTTAATGTCACTGTCAATCTGATAACGACGGTTTTATTATCTTAGGTTGTGGCCCACCTCCACACGTTGAACGAGCGTGTCTTGTTGATATAACTGGTACTTTCGACGGTTCAACTGCTACCTACGAATGCTTGTACGGTGGAGGCAGTTTCACAATCGAATGCAACGGGACTGTATGGTCAGAACCCGGATACTGTCCAATGGGTTTGTACAGCAGAATAATTATAAACTATATCGTAATTGAACCGGGTTTTTTTCGAATTAATATGATCGTTTTACGAGATGTTCGATTCAAACCGGTTCTTAAATCTCACAAACTGCACGATGCACTGTATAATGCGCATCATGCGGTTTCTGATACTTTTGAGCCGGTTTGTAAGCAGTATTTAGCCGCAACCGAACCGGATCGGATCGGAGGTAAGGCGGTTAAATCGTCTCAGTGCTGTTATACTGCTGAATCCCGGTATGTCAAATTAAGTTGGACAATTTCTATCAATTTGAAATACCGTATTTCAATCTTAACCCTTAGCCTGCTATTCGCTGCTGCGATGATTATTCAAACAGCTTGGAGCCAGATTGGGCACTCGGACATACCAAACAGGGGCACTCGGACATACCAAACAGTGTAGATCCAGACCAGCCGCCACGTCACTGACGTGGCGGCTGGTCAGGGTCTGCACAGTTTGCAATCTAAGAGGACATCAAATTCTACATTTAAATGAATACAAATGGTACATTTCGTGAATTGATGCTGGAATAATAGTGCTGAAAAAGAGCCGAGTCAGCGCTTTTTTTTATATGTCCGAGTGCCTCCTTTCCTGTGACGTCGGCCAAATAACGATACTGGTCATGCAACGTGAATACTACTACAGATAAAGTTAAAAGTGTATATTTATATGAAAGGGGAATTATTTATCTATAAAATGTTTGAATATACACTTGGTTCAAATGCATCTGTTTTTTAACAACCGAATAATGCATATATGACTTGAATGGACGGATATCTGGCATTTTAAAATGAAATATGCGGTAAACTCTGGAGCTTTTGACAAAAGTTTATTTAAGAAATGAACGTCGTCTCGCTGGGGTTTAAGGTTTGTAAACTGCAACGAGTCGCGTGCAAAGTACGTAAACCCCGAAGGGGTTT
>JAULCE010159645.1:0-11830 GCA_032359355.1 Macoma nasuta | reverse complement strand
AAATTATAGAAATAAGTCTCCATTATATCATAAAAGATTTTCTCTCTAGGATATTACAACTTGGTTCACCTGTTTCGAGAAAACCCAGCATTCTATAGAAAAATGATTGTTTGGCTAGAATTATTATTTTCCAGCTGGGTTCACCTATTCCGAGCGAACCTAGCAATCTATAGGATATAATTTGCATGGCTAGTATTGCCAAAAATTGGTCACCAACTAAGAAAACGTGCCACATATAAGCAAGGCAAAACCAGCCATTACATCCTTTTTAAAATGTAACGAATGCTGCTTGTGAATAGAATTGTCCCATTTTCTTCATTTTGAATAGACACAATTAAATCCCCACAGTCCATTAGTTTACGCCTCATTAAATTGTAAAACAATAGGCCCCATAAGTAATGGGCTTAGGTCTCCAAGAATCAAATAGTATTATCGCTAAAACACGCTTCAGCCACCTCTCCTTAACCTTAAATGTACATGGCAGGTGAAAATGAAGTTAGTAATTGCACTGTTCATTCTGTGGCGTTTCTTATTCATTCTTCGATTGTATGGTTGAGTGTTCTTTGCTGCCCAATAATAATATTTGAAGAATGAAAATGCAGACTACCAAAGTGTTAGTAAAGTTTGAAAAGAAATACTGCAGCTGTTCTTTCATATTCAAATATTTAAACACAGACTACAATCGTTAACTAAGATCCAGAGAAAATGATTAACTTCATATTTCTTTATCATTTTATATTTTGATTTTGCAAATGTTGCATCTTAGATGGAGGTACTCTGGTAGATTTTTTATCATTCTTGGTTATTTGAAGCGTATAATACGCATATATTGCGACAAACACAGACACATGACCTTACAAATAGACTTAGACTTACATAATTATGTGGTGGTAACAGATCATAGTCATTAACTCAGTATAGTACACAGTAATAAACGCACAACTGTTAAAAGCATTTATAGCCATTCGGACACCACCACATTGGAGTTGTGCTGACCCATTTGAGTCTAAAATGCTACTAGTACTACCAGTCTGTTGTTCTCATGGAATACCTCAAGCCATATCTTTCATTTTATTTTTTAATGCTTAAGCTTATGTTGACCGGAATGGAAATTTGAGTTATTGTGACCCCTTGGGGCGTCTGCGTACCAAAAGTTTAACTAAACCTCATATCTCAGAAACCGTTCAACGTATATTTTCCAATGAAACTTAGTACACATATTTCTAGGAACAGTATTCATGTCTATACCAAGTCAAATACCGCTAGCGTTAATAATTATTCAGTTATGCACCTTGATGAGCTTTGAAACTATTAAACGAGATTAATCTTGCCCATAACTCAAAATATCCAGGGTAATCGCATGGAACTTGGTATACGTGTTCTAAGAGCAAAAAAGATTTGTATACATAGTCACATTACTTTGGCATTAATATTCAAGGTACCTCAGCCATGCGATTTTGAACCCTCACAAATGAATGTTTATTTCAAAGCAGTAATTGCAGTAAAAAATTGTCGCGTATTTTTAAAAAAATACCAAGCTACAAAAAAAAAACGTTGTTTTCGTGACATTATGCATATAACATATCGATATAATGATTAAGGAAAGGCAAGTTACGCTTAAATTAATGAATTAAGCTACACACGCAACAATATTGGGTTTCCGGAAATGATGCAATTTATCAAAGGCTTCATTGTCAAATGTTTTTCTCAAAACTCTATATTTCTGCTATCGAAGCTTAATTCAGTCATTCCATTTTAAGGTCAATTGTTTAAAGATTGTAATTACCGTTTCGGATGTAGATGTCATTTGTTAACAATGTGGCACACTGACCTGTTAATATACTTGAAGTTGATATTCTTATTTTTCAAGAGATCTCCCATGAACGCTAAAGCTACCAGCATTTGAAAGTAACCTAGCACAGTAATGTCTGCATTATAACCATTCACATGTCAATATCTAGCTACTGCTCAAACACCAATTAACCTGCTAAAATGATTAAAAACAACCAATCCAACTGCACTGTTAGTAAACATTTGCACATTATCTGTTTGACCAAAAAAAGTAATGGAAAACTTTCATGACATCGAACTTCTCAAATAAATGCTACGCGCATGGGATACATGAGATCAGAGCCTATGGCTTCTTTGTTTTTGGTCTTTTACAGACCTATTTTGTTTGGGTTCCTCAGAATAATGCGATGCTGCTGTTGCTAAGCGGCAGATTTGCAAAACGATTTCCATGTTAAGTAAACTTGATACACAGAGCAAATGTGTGGGAAACGACAACTGGCCTACCTGCAGGTGTCGGCATGGTTCCAGAGTCAATTTGACTGACGTAACAGTGCTAGAAAGGCACCAGATTAACATCTTAGCCAGAGATCAGAATTTATTAAAACATATGTGATTAATTTAATGTTTTGTCGTTACCTAAATTGCTCATCACAGGAACATCATGATACACACCCATCTTTAGTTTCAAATTCCCTTATCACGAACACGTTATGGAGCAGATAATGGATGCAGTCTGGGTAGACACGTAAATAGATGCTGCTGTAGATCAGAAATAAGTTTTTTTTTCATTTGAATCTATTCAATTTCTAGGGAAAATATTACCCTTATCAACTTCCCCTAATGCTACCCCTGAGTGATTTTCTGCTGTACCGCTCCATTCTTTTATGTAGAGTATGGAAATATTAACATATTTGATATGCGCCCAAATTTAATCGGGAGCAAAAAGTAGTAGCAACGTGCGTGCGAGCGTGCTTGTGTATGTGTGTATGTGTGCGTTTACTGTTTGTCCGGAGCATATGTTCTAGTCCACATCAGTTAGGAATGCCAAATTTGGTATGTAAATACATCTTGGGATTGCAGAGTGTCGCGTACTATTTTCAGGAAGCTGTGACCTTGACTTTGACCTTAGATGTCAATCATAGAAAAAGCTTGTCCGACGCATATTTCCTATACTATATCAGTTAGGGTTACCAAATTCAATGCTTGAGTACATCTTGGGATGGCGGGGTGTCGCGTACTATTCAGGTTGATGTTACTTAATATAACAGCATGTTTGCTTTGAAGAATAATAAATATTATAATTAAAGTTACTGTACTTCTCAAGCTTGGGTTATATTCTAGAAGGAATAATAATTTGATATACCGGTATATAGGCCTTTCATGAAACTAGGTTAACTCCCTTTGAAGATTTAGCAGGTGCGAGTGATAAACTTCTTCTGGTAGTGGCTCACTCTCATTCAAGATGTCGGCAAACAAAGAGAATTCGCAAAGTTGATTAAATTATGAAATCAATATAATTCGCCTTATTAAGGTAATCTGAAAAAATAGCATATGAACTAGGTGGAGATTTAACTTACAAATATTTATTATACTAGTCACTTCATGTAAATCCAAAAACTCAACGCTGTTACACTATGGTGTCTATCCACTTCAAATGATAATTGGAATGTTTTCATTAGCATGTCATATTGACAACCAGTGTTGATTTTAATACCTTAAAGTGTCGACACTGGTCATTTTAACCCCATATGGGTACGGTAGAGATAAGCATATTGCACGCCTTGACTTCATAAGAGGATATCAGCTTCTGTCTTATCGCGATTCTTAAAACACAAATGATAATTGGAATATTTTCATAAGCGGGTACAACCAGTGGTCATTGTTATCTGATTTTAATACCGACATTCCGACATTGTTAGTGTTGACCCCATATGGTCGCGATAGGAAAAAGCATAGTGTACGCCTGCACTTCATCAGAGGATATAAACTTCTGTCTTATGGCGATTCTTATAACGAATGCAAACATATATTTTTCAGATTAGACACTGAATGACTCAGATCCGGATGTAAGTCACTGACATAATACTAATATTTTCTCAAAAATTGTGTGTCAATCGACACAATATTAACATTTTCTCAAAGGTATGTGGGCATTTAGTACGTTAAAATATGATAGTAGCAGACGACAGTTTGGGCAGATGACATTTTATACAGCAGAGATAGGGTTTGCATCAGTATTTTTTTCTGCAAGCGCTGCTCCTCTCAATGGAAATCTCGAAAGCCTTTAGACACCTGTCAATCATTGTTTATTTCACTTTTGGTCGATGACATATTTAATGGAAGTCAGAACTTGAACATACTCGTTTTGCGTGAGCCTTTCTATTTTTCTTTGTTAGGGCCTACGTCCATTAAAATTATATTGATAAATTTTGATTATTTCATATCGACACTCTTTTATGTATGTTTTCTATTGTTTCATGTTACCCTTACTGTATACTTTTTCAACTTGGTTGAAATGAATTAAAATCTATCTATCTACCTACATGCATAAACTTGTAAGCGACCTTTGATAAAGAAGTAGAAGACTATCTTCCGTACCATTTAGTTAATGCCCATTTTGATATAGGGCTTTTGATATACCATGATCAGTGTCTTCCTTTTATAGTTTATGTACGTTCTGATTGCACACTTTGTATCGTCTGAATTCATAATTTCTAATAAATCGAAAAACCTTAGCGTCTGATCCGTCAAATAGCGTAGATTTACAACTTGAAGCCGGAGGATTTCTTAGGTTCCCAATGTGTTTTTCTGTAAACTATATATTATATTGCATAAAGAGGCATCCGCTAAAACTGCTGTTGTTTTGATAATGTCAGGCCTAGTATGATAAACGAATAGATCGACTCTTTGAACAGATTTTATCATTATTTATCTTCATCAGTTAAGAGCCAGATCAGACGCTTAGTTTTGCGATGCAATGGATAATAGGCACAAAATCGAACAAAACTGTTATCCCAGATCAGAACCTGCGTAGCCTATGATTCTCTGATAGTACCAGATAGATATCCACCTAACTCTTTCAGCGACATAGGCGACGTAAACCCGGTCGAAAAAATTGAAATCCCAGATCGGACGCCGCCTTACCAAGCGGCGTCTGATCAGAGACTTCATTTTAAGCAACATATTTTTTCCGCATGTAAGGATATCGAAAACAATATTTAACTATTTTTGTCATTTATTTTGTTAAAATATTTAATCCCAAAACAAATTACGACCGGCAATTTAATTTTGGCGGCGTACAGAAGATTGTTCTCTAACTGATGCAAAACTCGTCTCCTGCTGCATAAAATAGCACCGGCCCCAACTGTGGTCTGCTTCGGTCATATCATAAGTACCCAAATCTTGCACACTTTTGAGAAAATATATTTTTAGTGTCAAGTGATTTGATTCCGGATCCGAGTCATTAAGTGTCTGATCTAAAATAAATATGCTTGTATTCGTTATAAGAAACACAATACGACAGACGTTGATATACGCTGATGAAGTTCATGCGTGCACTATGCTTATCTCTACCGCGAGCATATGGGGTCAATATGACTAGTGTCGACACTTTGAGATATTAAAATCAAATGACCGTGACCACTGGCTGTCAATATAACAAGCTTATGAAAACATTCTAATTATCGTTTGGGCTGCACAGAAAGAGCATGAAAGTGTGGAGCTTATATAAAATAATGGATTTACGTCGTTTAACAAGGACAATAGATATAGGTAAGTGAAACTCCACATATTTCAAGTTATCAAATTGATTTATTAACTTGTTCAGGTACTTTAATAAGGTAAGTAATATTGTTTCATAATAAATGTCTCACTATAGATTGCCTAAGAGGTGTAATGCTTATCGGCAGTCAACTTAACACTACCCGGAAGTTGGGAAATTAATTAGTTGTGAGATTTAAGAGTCAAATTCAGGGGCAGATAACAACAGTTTCGGAAAAGACCAATAGAATACAACAAGGGCCGCTCTCAGAGTTTCATCACAAGTTCAGGTATATTTATGTTGCATGATATACAAATGACTGACTGAATAAAAGTAATTACCAAAGGTATTTGGGCATGAGAAAATAGTGTGGACCGTGATCAGATTGCTCCTGATGAATTGTCTTATCAGGGTCTATACTATTGACCTCACCATGTACAGTTTACTGTGTACCATAGTGTAGAAAATCTTAAGTAAACATGTTTCCATAGGACATACATGTCCCCACTTCCACGTTGTCAAGTTACAAAACTTCCAATTGTGTATTTGGTATTTGACAAATACTTGCCTTTAGTCATTAATTGATTTATATATAGAATTTGGCAGTGCTGATTGAAACATAGTTAAGCTTTCACCATTCTAGCAGCAATGGTACCAAAGTTACATGTAACACACACTGAAACAATAACTGTGTCACAGCAAGTGACAAATGCCGCAAAGTGACGTTTGACACTGAATGCATTTCAAATTCAATAGTCAAGGTCAAGGTTACAGAGACCTGATGATGGTCCATGACACTTCGTTATCCCAAGCTTTACTCACACACTTAACTTGGTATACCTAGCTAAAATAATATAGAAGATATACTTAAGACAAGACTTTTCTATAAATTAGGTCAAGGTAACAGCGAGCTGCAAAATGATACGCAACACCCCGCCATCCCAACTTATAGTTTCAGAGTTAAATGCGAGGCAAACTCAAACTTTCATTTTTCACAAAACAAGGCCAGCAACTATTTCAATGTTCAATGTGGATATATGAAAATACCCAGATGCACAAGTTCATGCCCTGAATAATATGTCAACGAAGTTTCTAGTCTTAAGTACCAATGCTTACAGAATTATGTGCGACACAACAATTAACTGGTCATGAAAGCCAAACACAGGCTATAGCAAAAGATTAGCACTTACTCCGTCAATATTTATATCAAGACTCCATCCCCATGGAATATGAATCAACTATTGCAGAAAGCATGTAGTTATGGTGAATATTTTCCATGACAGACAGAATAGACTCTGGTACATTAGATCAAATTATCAAACAGTATAGACTCTGATCAGATAGCTCCTATGAGAGCTGTCTGATCTAGATCTTCACTGTTAACAAAAGGCACATGAAGGCGTATATGAGTTAAAAGAATAAATATTATAGAGTTTCTATAAGGGATGTTACAGGTTACAAAAATCGTAACCGGTTAATCGGTTAATGTAACCGAAAGGTTAACCGGTAAACCTGTTATTTGAATGACATGCCAAAATTGAAACGAATATTGGAAAATAGTAGCCACGAATTCTTACCCTACCCACTTAAGTTCTTTTGGAATAGTGTAAAATGTCTCCGTTTATTCACGTTTGTCTCGATTTGAATTTAAAAGAAATAGTAAACAGTTCAAAATCAAACTGTTTCACTCTTTTCAAATGTCATTTCATATGGGCCGCGTCAAAACGCCACGTCAGAGACCGAGTTTATTATGCCGCCACCACTAAAAGAGGGGGGCATATAGATTTGCCTTTGTCCGTCTGAAAGTACGTCCGTCTGTCCGTACGTACGTCCGTCCGTC
Source organism: Macoma nasuta (assembly GCA_032359355.1). NCBI lineage: Eukaryota > Metazoa > Mollusca > Bivalvia > Cardiida > Tellinidae > Macoma > Macoma nasuta. The sequence continues at coordinate 4,439 of JAULCE010159645.1, read as the reverse complement.
CGTCCCGAAAAGTTTGTGTCGCGCATAACTCAAAAAGCGTTTGTACTACAGACTTGAAACTTTATGGATATATTATTCAGGGTGTAAACATGAGCACCTGGGTACTTTCATCCACCTGAAATTAATATTTACTGAGTAATGGGCCTTTATTTTGTGAAAATATGGCATTTTTTTTACAAAGCGGAAGTTGGGGCATCTGTGTCCTATGGACACATTTTCTAGTTTTAGTCTACAGTAATGTTTTAGAAATATATTGTAACTTGCGTCATGATTCCCTGTCGTGGCCAATATTAGAAGCAAATATATAAAATATCGGTGTAAACCGAATGAAAGCTTGCCTAAGATTGTTTCTTTTTATTTTCAAACAAAACCGTTGGTCATTGTTTGAATGTAGACCCTTGTCAGTTTGATTTTTATCATACATGCCGCATCTTTCAATAATTTATAAACTTTGTCATGAAGGTCCGTCAAACTGCACAACCTCATTAATGGCGGCGCTTAACGTTTTTGCTCAGATTGCAGTTAAATGATGGAAATCTGCTGATCGAGGGTCTAGGGGACACTTTATACATAGCGAAGGTGTGAAAATACCGTGTATTCGAAACGTTTTGACACGTAGAATAGTAGGACCATATCCTTTTGTACCAATATAATAATGTGGGAATATCCGTCTGCTACAGAGGCCCTAAAAGTGCTGCCCCAACAGGTTAATCTATTTGCAAAATCGTAACCGGTTATTCGCATCCTTATCGGTTAACCGATAACCTGTAACATCCCTAGTTTCTATTTATGAGAAAATGACGTTCACTGCCAAGTAATCAAGTAGGGCCTGTGATCCCAATAATATGTTTGACAACTAAATACTGTGATCATGACCTTGGAAACATCAACTGAGATGATGAGCACGCACAATCAGATGATATTGTTCATGGCCGCAGAGCAAATGTTTTTATAAACGGGTATAACTGAATGATTATAAATGGCAAAATACTCCCAAGGAGAACAACAACACTCGTCTGTTTTTGTTTCAATAAGGATGTTTACGGAGTGACTATTTATGCCAGGGATATGTGACCTGGTATAGACATACATATTGTTCCTAGCAACATGTGTACCACGTTTTATTCTAAAATATTGAATGTTTTTTGAGTTATGTGGTAAGGTTAAATTTTGATTTCAGATTGATTACAGTATACTCTCTGCATTCCGTTGTGGAGGATACAACACGAAAACAAACGTTGTTGTAGCCCCTTTGATGTATGCTTATAAGAAGGTTCATATTGATAGGCTGGAAGGGTGTCAGATAAGCGACTGTAAATCTAATATTTTCAAACTAATTTTTTAAATTCAAACCCCTATAGGTTGTAACCCATTCATCAGAATTGTATATTTACGAGATTCTAATTAATGGACACAACACAGGGTTTGGTCTAGAAATAAGGATTTAAGCATTTGCGCTATGCGCCTTATCTGGGACTCAGGTATGAGAAAAAAAGCAACTTAGTGTGTTTAAAATGAGTCAACGTACTGTCAGTCCCAAACGTGGCACCGCTTCTGAGAAGATTGTTGACAATTTGCAGCTTGACATCCTCTGCCCCTCGCAGACTGCCATCCCCAATCACAGGCACCACCGACATTTTGTCAGCAAAAGCTGGAGAAAAAATTCTTATAGTTAATACTTATAGTCTGTTGAGTCATGCCATTCAACAGGTCCTCTACAAATTAATTTTAGACTTGCCGACAAGGAAAACTCTGACGAAAAGGATGGATATCTAGACAAAAGAAAAGGGGCATTTTTTATATTGCTTGAGCATATTGTGGGAAATGAAGTATTTCCTACAAAACTTTCAATAGCCATCTACAACAGGCACCAGAAGGCAAATCTGTTGAGTTAAGGGTTAATATCTGAATCAGAGATGCAGAATCTCCAGTTTTACATAAACCCCTATTATTTGCCTCTTAAAATCATGCAAAGGCTGAGCAGTGGTCCCAATGCTTGTGCCAGAGAGACATGCTCCCAGAAACAGCACGGGGGCTCATCAGAGATAAAAGTATTTTACCTTTTATATTCTGGCCCCGATTTCATGAATATTGCTCAGTCTCGAACTTAGGATTCCATTTTAAGCCAATTGTTGAACAATTCTTCAAGACTCAACAATGTCATAGAATATGGACCCTAAACAATTCAGGTGTTGTCAACATGGCTGTTAATTTCAGTTTACACTATTTGCAATGCCCAAATAGAAGTTTCCTCTCTCCTAGGTACTCTTTATATCCATCATTTACTTTCATTGTGAATGAATCATCTAAAAACAAGAGCACCGCATAGCGAACACCAACGTTCATCTGTCGTTTTCCCAAGTCCAAAATATTTGCGTATCTGTATATTGAGTTATGTGACTTGGTATAGATATGCGACTGGTTCCTAAGAACATGTGTATCAAGTTTCATATGAAAATGTTGAACGTTTTGATTTATGAGGTAAGGTTAAAGTTTAGTGACGATTTTCAAATTAAATAAAGGTGAATAACTGTATAATTATTATAGCCAGAGTTATGTTTCTTGGTATACACATTGGTATTGTTCCTAGGAAGATGTGTACCAACACTCATATGGAAATGTTTTACGTTTTTTAAGCTATAAGGTAAAGTTAAAGTTTTGTGACGATTTTCCTAAAAGGGGCATAACTGTATAATTACGGAAGCCAAAGTTATGTCTTAGTGAAAATAATGGGTATTGTCCCTAGAATCTTGTTTACCAAGTTTCATTTGAAAAATGTTGAACGGTTTTTGAGTTATGAGATGAGATTAAAGTTTTGTTACGCCGCAGACACCTATACATTTTTTCTTTGAAAAACAGACGAGCTAATAACATATGGAACTAGAACTCTCGCATGGACAGACAGGAATACACCCCTACAAAAGGCTTGACCTTGCATTGAACACATTTGACCTTGATTTGTGTCCTTGACCTTAGACACACATGCCTGAAGCATGTGATCTGCATATCGTTTTGTTGTGGTAGACATTTGTGCCAAAGCTTTTCACAATCTGAAACTAACACATTGGACCATGATTTGTGCCCTTCTTCTTTGACCCACACGCTCGAATCATACGCTCTGCAAGTTGTCTTGTTGTGTTGAACATTTGTGCCAAAGCATTTCAAAATCCTTCAAGGAGTTTGAAAGATACAGAGCAGACGCGAAATTTGAGGCAAACACATTTGACCTTGATTCGTGACCTTGACCTATGAAAAATATGCCTGAATCATGCGCTCTGCAAGTCGTCTAGTTGTGGTTAACATTTATGCCCAAGCATTTCAAAATATATTAAGGAGTTTGAAATATATGGAAAGGACACGAAATTTGAGGCCAACACATTTGACCTTGATTTGTGACCTTAATCTTTGACACACATGCCTGAAACATGCACTCTGCACGCTGACCTCTTTTGATGAACATTTATGCTAAAGCATTTCAAAATCGGACACGACTTCGTCCACAGACGTACGGACAAACGGACATTCTTACGTAATGGAGGTAATATGACTTTATGCGGTCAAAAACTATAATTTATGTGACTGACAAATCAAATATCTCTTTTTTAACCGATAATGAAAGGACATCCTAACCCAATCCCTAAACCCTATTGATATTTGATATAGGGTCATTACCCCAATGATAGAAGGTTTGGATATTTCATCTAGAAAAGGGGTCTTTCCCTAATGATAGTATTGGACGCAAGAGTCACATAACCGGCACTTTGGTGGCGCAGAAGGACAGACAGATGGACAGACAAGTTGATTACAGTATACTTAAGGGTTAATCTTTTTGCTACTGCACCAAAGTTTTAACTGCTAGTGAATAAAACCAATGTCAAAATATATAAACAAAGTTCAAAAGTAAAAATCAAAATTTGAGTATAGTGAAAGGAGATAAGAAGGTCTTGCAGAACACACCACATTCAAAACAAACAGCCACCCGAACAGCACAGAAACAACCACATTCACACACTCGCGCACGCACACACACACACACACACACACACACACATATGGGAGCCCAAACATACGCCACATATAGAAGACATATCAGATGTACAGTGTAAATAAACGGTCCCCGTCCGACTGCTCCACAACATCAGTGATGGCAAATCCAGTTGTAAAATAAATGTAAAATATAAAATTATAAAAAAACAATCATTAAATGTACTCAATGACTTGTCAGAAGTCAGAGTAACTGTAGAGCAGCCATCAAGGGCACGACAAAACGGGCACATTACAAATATCCGACATACTCCTTCCGTTTCCGGCTTTCAAGGAAGTCTTCATAGAGTACTATGACCTTCCTGTCGTCGCAAAAGCGAAGAGGGAAGCGTGATGACCAACTGTAAAAGGGTTGACCACCAAACATGCAGTGCGTTGTAATATTGTTGTATCAT
>JAULCE010159534.1:0-11833 GCA_032359355.1 Macoma nasuta | reverse complement strand
AATTTCCGAAGACATACAGCACAAAAAAGTTCCTAAAAAATGCGACAAATTGCATGCTTTCAGTGCTTTTATCTTTCAAAAAGTCTGCATATTTATAGCACTGGAAGTATTATAGGCTTTTATCACATAACTGACCGCCTGGCAGTGACAAACCCTTTGCATAAATATCGTACGACACTCTAGTCAAATTACATAAATATTCATATTGGCCGATTCATCCCATGCTGTTCTTGTATTCCTGTGCATGTATACAAACACGTCAATATGGTCGACTTAGAGCCCGACGAGAGCGTAAAAATTGACGGAAAGGGTAAAGGAACGGTTAGAAGAGGTTTTGCAACGTTCTATCTAGTCAACATGCGAACTAATTTTGGCGGACGCTTAAAAAGTTCGAAGGTTATGACGTCACCCGTCAACGTTCGTCTAGACAAAAGGAATGGGTCTATAGTTAGTTTAATAGTTTCAACAATATTTATAAATTACAGTTAGTTATGTGATAAATAGAATCTATCATTCGTCCTAGTTTCATATTGTTTATATGAAACTTGTTAACTTAAATGATATGACACTCGGCACAGCCTCGTGTCATATGATTTTAGTCAACTCGTTTAATAAAAAACAATATGAAACTAAGACTCATGAAAGATCCTCTATGTATGTGCAGGTGCATTGACGTTCCTTCAGTATCGTCGCGGCAGTGACAGTAACTCTGTATGTATGTTAGTAAGGGTGATGTATCAAATTTGTATTACATTAATTGTATTTCTGTAGCATTTATAGCACTTAAAGGTCTTTAATTAAGAAATTAGAATGCTTGTCCGCGAATTTATTGATCACCTCTCGTATGTAAGACTTATAAAATACTGATCAAGGAGCATTACCTCTGACAAATAATAGTTCAACATTGATATATATCTTAATACCCTTCTATATATTTATTTATGTCCATAGCTATTGGACTGTATAAGTGTAATATTGAACCCCAACAATACACTATTACAAGCCTTAATGTAATGTTCATATGTGTGTTTGATCCTTGATAAAGATCTGATGGACATTTCTGTCTTAGTATTAAGATTCACAACAGTTACATGCTGACAACATTTTTAAAATCCAAACATTTATATGTTCATATATCTGTGCAGGTACTTTTATCTTTGAGAATGCCACCCCTTCAATCTGTCTCTTGATTTCGCTTTCGCAAGATATATGATAACTTGGTGAAAGATAGTAAATATCGCACAACCACCAGCGGAGTTGTATTTATAATTGCTGCTGATGATTGCAACTGCAATGAAATTGAAAGAAACCTAGGTCCACTATTAGAAAATCACATACATCTATATAAATGTGTTTTCTGCAACCTTTTATGTTATACATATTTGTATTTCTGTTCATTTACTTTCATTTGTTTTTCTGGCATTCCCACATACCATTTCTTGATTTCTTTTTATTAGAGATATGTTGAACACACCGAGAAGACAACTCTGAAATGGGCAAATTTATTATAATTGTTGTAGATTGTGAGTATTGTGATAATTATATAACTTGCTTGTCCGTAATTTGTAGCTCTGGTAGTCATTTAAAATCGAGCCTGTCAATTGTTTATCAAACGACGGATTGTCATTTTACAGTAAAGTATATATCACCTTTGGTTTCCTTACGTGTTGTCTGTTCTATCAAAATATGTGTATTTTTTGTCAGGTACACAACCTTACTTTATGTCTGTTATATGTGTCTTTGCTTGTCTTCCTTGTTTGTCTTCCTTGTTTGTGTTTGAAATTGTATGGGGGAATATATGTAAAACAATTCCTAACACCTTTTGATCTACATAATTAATGTAATACAATGGCAGCTAAACTTTTTTTTCTTAGTTTTACCTACGATTTAACAACTCTTCATCGCGAAATTTGAGCTAGTGTGATTTTGGTGTCTGTATGGTAATTGATAAATTGCTTTGTTCATTAGTACTTCAATGGTTTTATATTCAGTCATAAACTTACGATTTTTCTATACTTGTTCTTATTTCCGCCTTAAATTGAACCAATGTGATTGTAATGTCGGTGTAGAAGTAGTATTTTGCTGTTTTAGCGACTTGTACATTACATTCTTACCACATATTTAGCTTAATCATTTATGTGCTCCCAAAGGGTAAGTTAGCTTTTAGATGTAAACAATATGTAAAAGGGTGATCCTTCAAAAGCAAGAGAGCCAACTCATATCGAGAAAATTGCAGACTCGGTTTTATTGAGTCTGTTCATGAGTAGTAATAAAAGATGCAACACTACTCAAGCCCCCTAGCACCGGCTTGAGCGGTATTCAAATTTCAAAACTAAAAGTGTTGAAATTCATGATCTCGAAGGACCACTGTACGGTGCATTTGGCATATCTTGCATGATCTATTTTCTACTTGTAACGTATTTGTTTTCTTGAATGTATGTTTTGTATCAAGACACTGAATACAATCTTGAATCTTGAATTAATTTTGAATCTAGATAATCTAATGACACAACGGTGTAACCCCTGCCACCGGCGTGTAAATTAAGTTAATGATTACACCAAACTAACAAAGCGAAACGAAACTATTAACAACCATGAATAAGAGCCGCATGTAAGAATTTTGTGTACCAATAACAGACACTAAATTTCCTGATCAGGGTTAACACTATTGCTTATTTAATCATAGCGTATGATTTAAGCATGATAAATTTGTTTTACATTGTTAAAAGCTGTTTTTGCTGGAAGTCGTATAGCGGCGCTTAAATATACCGTACTAAATATTTCAGATTTACATTCTCTTCTCAAGAATGAAATAGTCACGAGCATTTAAATTGATTTAAAACATGATGATTCAAGAAATGAAAAACTGCAAAATTGAAACCTTAAGCCTTAGTTTTACTTCTATGTCGGGCTGACATTTAAGATTATTAGTCAGTGTCTGATTGGATGACGTTAAACAGGTAAATCGTTATCTTATATTCTATGTTTAGACTTATTCAGATGTAAATAAATGCAATCAAAATGATAACAAATAGGCATAAGAAAAATGCAATGTTTAGATTAATTTATTGACACTGTAGAAAAAAATAATGGTCGTTACGGATAAATGCTTCATGGCCCACAATGTTTTAAATAGTAATCTAGTATAAGAGCTACCAGTGAGCAAATTGTCTAAAATGCAGCGGTTGATGAAGAACTGTACTGATATCTCTAGTTTGCTGCATTTGTACATATTTGTTCTATTTATTTGTAGACACAGGTGCCTTTTACATGTAGACACCAGTTCCTTTCACATGTAAACACCACTTCTTTTACATGTAGACACCGGCCCCTTTCACATTTCGACACCAATTTCAGTTATATATTGGTAACGATTCCTTTGAAATGTAAACAACAGTTTCCTCGACGTGTAGACACGTGTCCCTTTTACATGTAGACACCAGTTCCTTTTACATATAGACACCGGTTCCTTTACATGTAGGCAATGGTTCCTTTTACATGTGGACACCTGCTGCTTTGTACACGCTTGTTCGTGTGTTTTTATGCAATCATCAATTATTCAGACTTTCTAATGGTGTGTACCAAAAACGGGGAGAAACATTCAAAACCAGCGAGATTTGACGTAAATATATATCATCCTTTAATAATTTCCGTATTAAGTGGTCATTCATTAAACATTCTCAAAAAAGCTAACGGTGGCTTTGTTCGTTATTATAGAGGTTGCGAGGGAAGATACAAGGCCATCTAGAATTTATGTTCTTTATCATTTTTTAGAATATTTCTTGACCATCAAAACCTTTTTGATATCGCATCAAATCAGTCAACACTCTGCAGACTCTATTATATCTCAACCTGGATCACAAAGTTGCGACGGCGTCAGCGGTCAAAATATATTTTGGTTTGCATTAGATATCTCGTTTAAATGAAATAAACTTGCGGCGAACGAAGTGGGTTGGCACAGATTGAGAAATTGAAGTTCGCATTCGAAGTAGAATCTGGCCGGATAAATGTACATAGATGTATTGAGAATGGATGGATCACTCCCTATTTAGAATGTGAATCAGAAATATTATCATGAATAAATGACGCCAATTGACGGTTTCATTGATACTCATATTTTTATAATTAATATAATGTTTATATATCATCAAAAGGAGGAGGCTTCGGCAATCATTTGTACACAATTTAATGAATGTATCTGCGATATGTACAATTTTCAGATAAAGTTTGGCGGGTTACGTGGTAACGTAAAGTGGTGTCTAAAGAACATCATCGATGTGTCAGATTTTCGTACTGTTGTTCAAATAGTTTGGACCTCAGATTATGATAGAAACTGTTTGCAAATCCTAAAGTTTATATGAAACTTTTTTCATATTTATTCTGAAAACTATGGTAGTGGATTTTGAGTAACTAGAGATTTTATCTGATCAAAATTACAAAATTATGATGTCATTCAGACACTGTGTTTTCATTGTGAGTGAGATACTTTTTTATCAGTTCCATCGGTATTTGCGAATGCTGTTTGCTGAAAAGGATCCATGGTTTGCACCTCAACCGTTGTATTCTCCGGTGTAATACTAGCACCAGGAAGATGTCGGGACGATTTTAGAATATGTTGTTTTGGTCTACCATTACTCTTACTCTTACGACCCCCGAGGTAGTGCATTAGTCCATCAAACGCTGATAATTCCACTCGAAATTTCTCACTTTTCATCGCTAGGCATGTGTGGTGAATCATACGGCGTCTCACTTTATTGTCCCATTGATCTCCTTGGAAGCGTTTTCGCTTTTGAATTTTCCCGACGCCTTTCTGCAATTGCTGTGGTAGTAAATCTTCAATAAAAAGAATTGTTGACAGTTTGTGTAGCCGATAGTGTAACGTGTGCGCCGTGACATCACCATATCGTGATAAAAGACTGGAGCAAGTGTTTGCCATGATAGCAAGTAAGGCATTGAGTAACAATATTGTTGTCAGTAGGACAAACGTAATAAATACTGCGACAGCAGCAGCCGGGTGTCTAGCTTTCAACAAAGACTCAATGTCTCCCAAACCAAGCATGACATTGAACATTTTAATCAATGTAGAATGAAATGAACGAAACGTATCATCATCAGAGTCCGCCCCTTGCATAATCATGTATACAGCTGTCGAAAAAGCCAGAAGGAAAACAACCATTACTAATGCAAATCTTGCCAGGTCTACCATAGCAATTTGAATCAAAGCTGTAAAGAAACTAAAAGGTTTTATCATTTGAATAAAGAACAACAATAGATATGAGCCTAATATCACGGCCGCAATTAACATGTAGTTTTCATAAGTATCAACTTGAATGACAGCGATTAAGAAGTCTAAAATCAAACACAGAGAAAAAAGAACAAAAAACAATTTGTAAATAATGTTAGAATGAGGGTATTTTAAAGCTGTGTATATATTCGATAGTTTAACAGATTTTCGATGATATTGTGCAATGTTTCTTTTTATCTCTAAGCATATGTACCCAAAACCAATACAACATCCAATGACGCCCATGACAGTCACAAATGTATCTTTTCGAACCTTGTAAATGAAATGTGGTGGATCAAACAAGGTCTCGTTTGGATTTTTGACTGGGTCATTGGTGAGTTGTGCTCTTGCAACGGCGGTGGTGGTAAGGCTTATCATAAACATTAGATGCATTACTCCCCAAGTCCAAACAAACCACTTGTATCGATTCCATTTTTGCTCTATAACCTGTCGAATCGGTGGACATTCGAGGAACATTATGGCCGACTGCGGACTTTGCAGCAGAATAGTGGGAAGGAGCGAAACGTGTCCTTTTTTATTTGCATCAGTTTTCCCATTGGCAGCTGGGGCAGGCACTGGAAGCGTGTCGATCTCTGTGACGTCATACCACTGGTCATCTTGCAAGGAATTCCGGAGATTTTTCATACAGTACACCTGGAAAATATCTAAAATCCATAAACGTTTAAAAGGCAAACATTTTTGCAAGTTTCATTTTATAAAACGTTTTAAGCAAAAAAATGTTATAAAAACCGGAAAGGAATGGCTACAAACCTTTAAAATACTTCATTGACTGAACTTTAAAAATGTATAATATACCGTTTGGGAGACTATGTAAAAGTAGATAAAAACTATGTGTTTCGTTTTCGTATAGCCAATCAGAAAAAAACCGCTTATTCAAGTATACAAACGTTTGCAACTGCTATCAATATTGCCACACCTTATTCAAATTATCACTATGAAGATAAAACATTGTTTTCTAAATGACAAAAAATAAAAAGGTAAATAATTGAAATTTTCCCTATAAAACTCCAATTGGAGGGTTGAATGTTATTGTTTACATCCGGGTATATTTATCAGCAGGTGGTCGACTGGAGGGTAGAAAATAGTGCCTCCAGTGAGCGTCGGTGAACTCGATAGTATTCATTTATATATTATATATAGAAAATGTTGTGGTGATTTCGGGAGAATGCAGTTAAATACTTTTATAAAACATTACTGAACAACAAACCTACGGCAGTTAATCGCCAACTGGCGTCATCTGTTTTTTTTCTTACCACCTCAATAGTGGGGTGTCCTAGTATATATGCCCAACCACCGACCCCTCAACCACACTTAAACCCAATATATTTAAAACAATAACTTATACCACTGACTTTTATAGAGAAACTAGGAATCTTTTATAGAACAAAGACGTATTGAACACAGAACTTTTGGATGTTTGTTACTAATTAACCATTTCCCTCATACAAACGTGACATTCCTCATAGTATTTAACACCTTAAACTTTATGCATACCTCCTTATAATTAAGGTATGTTATAAATCCAGTGAAAAGGGTTGTAAAAACCTTATTTCACAACAATTATAACACAGTTTTGGAGAGATTGAGTATCCATGTACTAAATAAACATGACAAGCTGTCTTTAGATCAACTGGAAGGTCCCCTCACCCCCTGCTGTCAACTTCGAATCCGTACTGTCGATTGCATACTCTTTTGTTTAGATAAGCAGGCCGAGGTAGGGGTCATAAATCAATCATTATTTGATACATGTCAGAAAGATTCCATGCTTTAGTTTATTTACCAAGTTTATAGGAAAAATATTTGAAACAAAGAGAATTGAACCAAATTTTGTTAATAATAGTTGCAAGATGAAATGATTTATGGAGTTTTGTTATTACTTTAGTGAAATAATGTCAATGTATAGTTCCCTCAATATGACATTGCATTGCCTATCTGGTGTCGATAGCCTGTATGTGAATAAGGTAAGTAGTAAGATCATATCCCTATAAAGGATGAAACGCCGAGTCACCCAGTGTCTAACCCGACCGTTAACTCTTTCCGAACACGAAAAATATTCCCAGCTCAGTCTCGCCTGCTTCGATTTTTATATTCTTGTAACTCTGTCCAATTCCGTTGAAATAATGACAAACACTTAGCCAACATTCAATCAGCATGTATCAGGATCAGACGCCGAGATACTCTGTGTTTGTCTGGAATCAAGATCTTTGGGGGGACTACGTCATGGTGAAAAGTGGAAATGTGAATTAAAAACATTGTACACTAGTTCTTAATGGTTTCTTTAACTATTCATTAACTATAAAGCAAAACAATTCTTTGCGACACGTTGGTTTAAAATAAAACACACTTCACAATGTAAAACAACAACAGCATGTATACTGGATCCGATACCCTTTAACAATTAAAATGCCGACATGTATGGCATGAAATAAAAGATGGGGTCGACATTCTTTATATTAAATTGAACCTATCAAATTACCTCTCAAATAAGTCCGTTCTAAGAACAATGCAAAAAATATTTGATCCAAATAAAACGCCGAGTTACTCGGTGTTATTAGCAACACGGATGAACATAGAATTTCAGCATTTCGACGTGTAAAACAACACACTAAATGTGTTAAGCATTAAGTTTAAAAACCGATTTTGATGTAGATCAAGGTCTCAATTTGGCCAATTTATGGCCGTACGTGATGATCATTTTGGATCTAGTGCCGAATAACTGGGCGTCTTAATTAGCAGTAACACAATGAATAAGAATTCTAGATAAATGTTCAGTGCAAAGATCGTAACTAAATACACCTGAGTACATATTTATATAAATCAATCGAAAGATGGAAACACAAGAAAGATGATTAGATTCTAGAAGATCATTTATCCTCAGAAGATGGACATATTTATATTGAGAAACAAGCTGTTATGGTTGTGTTTTTTATTTCACGTAACATTTTCTCTTTCTCTCTCTCCTAAAAATACAGACATTACCACTAGCAGTCGTACATTTATTTATACTGTGTAAATTAAAGTAAAACAAATTCACGGCCTAATCCATTCCATTTACGATGACTGGAGGAAAATTCCCTTTTGCCCTCCAGTCAATAAATAGGTCAGCTAGCAGGTGCGCATGACGTCACGCGTCAACCCTCCTATAACAGAAACCAGTTATGTCCAGATGACCATAATGCTTAAGACACAAACACACGTTTAAAACTACAAGACAACGGAAAAAACTGAGGTTGCCACCAAATTAAAATTAACTGTATTTTGCCTCACATTCATTGTCTATATTAAATTTCCTTTGGAATTTTGACAAATGAATAATATGGAATTGTCGGTAGGGTTGTCACTGTCCAAAGAAATGTAAAGAAAAGACAGTGCGTTTCAATTTGACGTGAACAAATTACTTCAAACTTGGAAAACAGATTGGGCGACATTTACCGACCATAAAACGTTTTTCGAAACCAAACAGATTTACTTTGCTCATCTGCGACACTGACCTGGTCCTCTCTATAGCTTAATATTATATAATGAATCCTTCTGTAATTTGAACATTTTCGACGTTTATCGCGTGTTAAACGGTTGAAAATCAAATTATTGCCTGGATTATATCGAGCCAGTTGAGTCATCATATCCTTTTTCTTGTTGAAAGAAAATATGCCCTTCTTATAATATAATCCGAGCCCTGATTGTCCCTAAATCAGCCCTTTTAACGATGTTTGAAATTTCATGTTGCTAGTTATTGACATGCAATATCACGAATAGTAAAACAGCTGGTTATTGGACAGAGAAGCTTCGACATACTTATAATACCAACTCAAGCAAACCGTAAAAATAACCACAAAAATCTAACATCTGTCACAAGTTTGTGCCTGCTCTTATATTTTGAACAAACTGCAAAAATCAAGTCGTTATTTGAAATGCAAAAATATTTAGTAATTAACTATAGCATCCTAAAATTCTAACGTTTTCGAAGCTTCAAACGTTTTCTTGTTTACATCGGCACGGTATAAATAATTTCCGGTTGGCATCTGCCAATAAGTAAACGAGTCTGAAGCAGGCCGATTAAGACGGATATAGGTAAATAAATACTTGAGGCCGTTTAAATATATTCATAAGCACTATACTATCCAACTGTTAGTCGAAAATATCTTTTTATTTCACCCTAGTCAAAAAATCGCAATAATATACTTACGATGATTCCCTAGATAAATTTGCAACCTTCTATACGTTATCTTTTCGTCGCAAATTTTGTTGTATTGGCCAAATAGATGTCAGTCTGTTTATATATTGCATCATCGTTTCTCAAAAGAAGCCTGCTAGTATCAAAATTTCATGGATATATTATAAATGTTTACCCCACCAAAACCTCTTTCCTGGGAACGTCGTCATTTCGAAGATATAAGAAATAAGTAGTACGCCCTGCACTAATTAACCAAACTCGAAATATAATATAGATATAAATAAATCAGACACAATGGTGACGCAAGAGCGTAACATAATTGTTAAGACATGGCGTCAATTAAAGGTTTCCTATTTAAAAGTAGGCATTATCCATGAGAAAAAAGTACATGGCTTTAATTTCTGTTATTTATTTCGTTATTTATTTTTATCCAATACTAGTAATAACCGAGAGTTTTAAATTTTGCATCGAAATGCTAAGATACGAAAATGTAACTAAAATGTATTCAATGTATGAATAACATTAATTTCCAACACTCTTACATGAATGTATCACAATGCTACCCAATTATGTTCGTATAATGGCTGTAGCATCTGCTCGTTACTTTAACATAAATGTTTCAAAATGCTACCAAAATATTTTCGTATAATGGCTTAAGCATCAGCCCGTCACTTATTCAAGTTAAACCTGAAGCGGACAAAACCTTTTCGAAGCGAGTATATAAAGCTAAGGTCACACCAAAGCCGTCATCTCGGATTAATACGGAATACCCCGAAATTGGCCAAGCTTGACCCGGGGTAATCCGGGATGAAATTGAGGCGATGTTCCCGCAACGGTCGCAAAACATCTAAGCAGCCCGGACCCAACATTGACCCATTACAAATGAACTTGGGTCAATACGGAGCCAACACTGATTAACATGGTACCACCACGGCAGCGACACAGAAAGTCATTGATTGATTCGGACCACCCAGGACCCAACACGGTGTCAACACGGATTACACTAGACCATCCCGGTCTGTCTCGGACTGAAATTAAACTGATATTTGTCAGTTACGTGTTGGTCCGCGTTAGGTCTGGGACAGTCCGGGGTTGCCTGGAGCGGTCCGTTGTAATCCGGGGATCAATATGTTTACGAAGATTCCCGGATACAACACGTCGATTCACGGCAGTGTTGAACAGCTCAAAATTGCCGGGGTGTTTTCCCGGACCGCCCAGGACACTCCCCGACTGCCCCGGTCCCAACATTGATTTCACCCCGGATCAGCCAATTTTCAGTCCGAGACGGTTCAAGGCGGTCCGGGAGCTTGGTGTGATTGAGACTTTAAATCAAACCCCGAATGTTTATTAAACCGACTCATGTGGTTTATAAAACACGTCGGGTTGTTTCTACGAGTTTTGAACCGATTTGTACAACAATTACGTAACTTCAATCGAATTTGTTGCACATTAATTCGGAGCAAGTGCTCTAATATATTGATAAATTGTTTAACAAACAAGCGAAAGACTAAGACCAGTATTGTAATCATCCGGTTTAAGTGGCAAAATCATTTGTTTTCTTCCAAAACCTAGTAAATGTCATTTTTTCAAATGTCAATTGCGTTGTTTTGGCATGTTTATATGTCAACCGATAAAATAAGCTCCGAAAACACAGCGCCAGGTTGTTTTAAAACAAAATGATTGGCCTATACCTATGGGAGGACACCGATGATTAACCAGTACTAAATGACTATACATATAACAAGAAATACAACGAAATACCATGTACATGAAGCAAACGATACACTTATGATAATGCTTCAAATGAAAATAAATTATGAGGAGTGTCTCTTGCTCAAAAGTAACTACCATAAGTGTCCTTGTAGTTTTATTGAAATTACACTTATGAACAAGATTTATAAAAATAAATTATCGCTGTACTTCTAACAAATACTGTAGAAAGACATTTTCTGATTCTAGGACTCATCAACTCATTTCACTTACCTCATGACCGTAAAACTGTTTAAAAATCTGATGCAGACGAAATTGTGTGGCTAGTTGGAGAGGGTTAAGACCATCTTTGTTTTCCATCATCAGTAGTTTCTGCGTATCAGAAATACGCACATTCACCTTATTCCATGTGCACTTTAGAATGTAGTCCAGCATGTTACAAATTTTATCCAATTTATCAGGACAGTAGTGGGCGAACCGTACCATCGAATGACACACATTTTCATCATATTTATTTTTCTTAGTTATATCGGCTCCTTTTCTAACTAGAATCTTAAAGGTCTTCTTGTTCAATGTAAGCGCAGCGACACATAGCGGAGTACCTGCCATCATGACTGTTCCATCAAACTTCGAGCCTTTCGCCA
>JAULCE010159423.1:0-11833 GCA_032359355.1 Macoma nasuta | reverse complement strand
TATTGTGCCCGTTCTGTCGTGCCCTTGATGGCTGCTCTACAGTTACTCTGACTTCTGACAAGTCATTGAGTACATTTATGCTTGACGAAAACAGTGAATGATTTTAATAGTTCTATGTTTACCTAGTATTACAACTGGATTTGCCATCACTGATGTTGTGGAGTAGTCGGACGGGGATACCTTTTATTTCCGCTGTACGTCTGATGGGGGTGATGATGGGATAAGAGTGAGTTTGGGCGCCCATAACGGGTTTAAACCATCGGTGCTTTTGCCACTGACCGTTCGGCGGTTCTCTTGTCTTCATTTTAATTGTATGTCTTTAACTTGTCTTTGTATTTTATATGTTGCGTATGTTTCGGCTCGCGAGTGTGTATGTGTGTATGTGTGCGTGTGTAGCTGTGTGAGTGTGCTTAAAAATAATTTGTATTGGTGCTGTTCGGTGGCTGTTTATTTTGTACGTGGTGTGTCCTTCAATACCTTCTTTTCTACGTATACATTTACATGTGTAAGCAATAGTAACTTATCGATGTAAACTTGACTATCGATAAATAGTGGCAATAGTCCTCTAAATTTGACGACAAGGGACTCGAATCCGAATGGTAACAACATCGTATTTTGTAGAAAGCATTAAAAGTTGGTCGGAAATATGCAGTAGTTCTATACTATACGTTAGACTCAATTCCCCACAGAATAACTGAATTGTATTTTGCATTTCAGGAATTGAGAAATAACTTGTACAACAAACAGCTCGAAGCATTTTTAAATCCTTATGGTGAGCCTTTTCAGTGTTTCGATTTACTATTTTTAACGAAGCATGCATGGTTTTGTCATTTAATTCTAATAAACCAATAGCTGTTTTAAAATATTGTAATTCTGGAATTCATAGCTCCTAAACATGATATGTGCAACTTCAAAGTTGTTTGCTTAGATTGAAAGTAAAACAAAATGATACTCAGTATATTGGTTCCGAACCAAAAATGAAGCTATTTTTTAAATTTCGTGCCACTCTGATTTTCTGACGCCGCCTTGGAAGAGGGTATCTAATCAGGGACTTGACTTTTGTTACATTCGTCCAAAGTTTAGTATTTTGAAGAATCCAAAGTTTAATTTAATTATTTCTGTTATTTATTTTGTTCAAATATATGATCCAAATCCAGCTACAACCGATAATTTTAAATTTTGCGGCGAAAGGGTTAACGCAACCTAAAGCATAATATATGCTTAACCTTTGCACATCGAGCAAATTGTCGTATGTACATATTGCAATTTGCAAAGTTCCTCCACATACAAAGTTTTCCTGTAATAATTGTTTTTAAAATTTAAGTCAGACTCTCAAAATATTAAGGATACTAATGAGGTACATATTTTGGCGACACTGTATAGCAATAAAGGCCTTTGAAGTTCATTAAGCTTGAATATTTATGGAGAAGCTGATACGACTTGTGAAAATATCATACATAACGGTAAGCTGTCTACACATGATATCATGCCATGTTTAGAATCACCCACAATGAACTCGTATGTTGAAAAGAAATAATGTTCGAGAACAGAAACTGCAAAATCAATTCATTTTAAGACATTGTGGCAATTGAAGTATTTGTTCATTATGCTACATTATTCAACAATTTGTACGTACACAAATAGTTATAATAAATGAATGTTGTAAAACTATTTGAAGCTAGTTACACATTTGGATGAGTCTTTGTAGAAATAAACTTATTAAAATTTCAGGCGCAAACAACCAACACTCATTTAACCTGAATGAACAACAGGTTGCTGATATAACACGCGCCGTAAGAGAAGCCGTTCGAGAGGAATTCCACCAAAGCCGTGTTGACAGAAACGTTGAAACCGCGTGTACGCCTATCAGTCCGATAACTGTGCCCAACTCTGATCATCCTAGACAAACTGATCAAGACTGCATGTGTTGTTTTAGAGAGTGCACTTGTAAATGCCACACTCGAAACCTTCGAGAAGGTATTGGATTCCAAAGCAGGGGTCGTCAGAGGCGTTCAAAAAGGCGAGAACAGGAGGATGATCGTAAACATGGAGGTACACCATTATAAAAGAAATCATACGAAAAAATGACAGGACTTTGGTCTTTTTTAGGATCTTAGTGTCAAATAGCTTGGTCTCGGATAAAACGCCGAGTTCTTGTAGGTAAAGATTGGCGTTCCTTCCACTAAAAATCCAGACTGTTTTTTCTTCAAACTGATTGGAGCGTTTTATAAATAATATGAAAAATTGTCAAAATTCTTCCTTTCTAAATATTAGAATACTATGATGATAAATTTGGAATCGGCGTCTGATCTTGAGGCCAAACAGTTTGTGCAGTCTGTCGGAAATCGATGATTTCCACGCGCTTGTAAAAATGGCGTTCCTTTCAATGCATATCCAGATTATGTCTTCAACATCCGGTTGATTCGTTTCATAAAACAAGTATGAAAACATGATAATATTATTTTCGTTTTTGACGATATAAATATTATGAGTGTCACACAGTTTGGAGACGAATCAGACACATATTAACTGAGTGTATGATATGAAATTTAGACCGTTTTTCAGGTTAACAGCGATAAATAGATATAACACGCTTGTAGGTTAAGAACATCATTTCTACCTCTTCTTAAATGATATGGTGGGATTTATTGAATAATTACAGACAATGAAGATCATTTCCACCCCGATAAAAACATTTCGGACAGCGGAACAGACAATACTCTGAAGGACAGTGAATATGAAGGTACAAGTTTCTCTTTGTATGTTCATTTGCATTAAGAGTCCACCATCTTGATATACTTATAAACTATTATATTATATTAAGGATGTACTGAACTGAGTAAATCAGCCGGTACGACAATCTTTATAACGGAAGATCACTGTGAACGTATACATCGAAAACACTCCAAAACATTTGAAAAACAATAAAAACGACTCTTTAACATATCTGAGGGATAGGAAAGACCGTTGGGTCGTATGTCATGTATTCGTTTTAGACACTACCCGAGTCGCGTATTCATTAGCGACGACTATATGTAGCACAACACTTACATACCAATTCCTAGTTTGGCCGATATCAAAGATTCAAAGTAAAGGTTTATAGTTTTCTATGTTTGAGATTAGAGAATATAGTTTGCCGTAACTGTCGGTTTATAAGAAATCATTCAAGTTATGCATTTAGGCTAAATAAGCGAGTTTCGGTTCGTACTCGCGGTTCATCCCTCTTTGAGTAGAAGGGTAGCGATCACTTAGCAGTTTGATCTAATTTAACTTTCATAAGCACTGATCTGAAAGGATTCCAGATTATTTATTGTACTTATTCAAGTGCATATAATTTCACATAATTGCTTAAAATAATATTTATTTTCATTTTAGACAAGTAGATCTAGTTTCATTGAAAAAAGATAAATGTTTGATCATGTACTCCTTTCAGCGCCTCTATATCTGATGGATAGTAATTCTTTAGATATGTTAGTATAATTAGAGTTTGGCAATGTCTCGTAACGAGCAAATGGTCCATTTTCTACACTGAGTTAAATACGCCAGTCAAACCTCGATCATTCGAAACTGTACACTATTTCTACAAGTCAGAATCACCAGAAATGCGAATGAAATCCAACATTGTGCATTTCTCCTTTTGCCACTATGTTATCAATTGTATTCGATATATTTTATATATAGAACTTTCTTCAAATAAAAATGAATAAATTTTGATAGGATATATTTTTAACCCTGTCATCCACAGAAGTGCCTTATAGCGCCCCTGTAACTTATAAATAGTGAAAACATGTTCGGAATTGGAGTATTGTCTCGTAACGAGATAATGGTCCATATCTTACATTTATTTCAATGTTACAGTCAAACCTCGATCATTCGAGGTTGTGTACACTATGTCTACAAGCCTGAATCACCCGAAGTGGGAATGAAATTTGCACTTCGCATAATTCGGACTTGTAGAAATAGTCCCCACAACCATGAAATGATTTTTGTTAGGTTTTTAAATTATTCATCAGATGCATTCATTGTGGATTAGTTTAAAAAAACGATTGTGGAGGAAAGGGTTAAATAAATCAAATCATGTTACTTTGAAACCTGTTGTTTTGTTTTATATTTAGTAATTTATCAAAGATTATGTATATTTACAAAGGAGACTTCTGCTATCGACCGATTTCTAGTTTCAAGTCAAATAAAATTTGTCAGAGAAAGTAAACAAATGTGAATGTTGCTATTTTTTCAACCGATCAGGATTAAATTAACCCTGAGTTTTATTCCTTTTAAAGATATGATTAAAAGTCAAACAGATATATTTTCAGTTTTTAACATTTATTTAAACAAGGAAGGTAATTCAAACAAGATGAACTAGAAATTTCGCGCAGAAACATATACTTTCAACATCAAATACTGATGAATTATACTTATTTTCATCTGAAGAAGTTCAAGGAAAAGTAAAATATTTTAAATATATAAAATAAATATTTGAATGTTTTGAACTAGTCTAGCTTTAGATCTGAGAAATACGCGTTCATATTATGGTAAAAAGGAGTATTATTTATAATGTAATTTAAACCCTAGGAAAGAAAAAGAAAGCCAAATTTTTATGAATTTATCTTTTCATGTGCTGAAAAATGAAACAATTCTCCATTTCATAAGGTTTATTCAAACCTGCTCTGTTTTTAATCGCAGGTAAAATTATAAATCTGTACACAATGAGACTTGAACCAAAGCAAGGAAATATCAACTGCACTAGAGTCATCGACACTCACCACTACATCGTCGCACTTATACATTTATGGTTTTTTCTGTATTCATGTAGTAACATAGGTACATAGATACATAGGCTCATTAATATTCGTATCACGCGACCTTCCGATGCATAACGATGGCTTCCGTGCTGGAATCCAAAACTTGTTATAAAACAAAGTTTGCTTAAAAGTCCCCAGTTCCTGTGAGAAATCGATAGTTTAAACTATCGATGCTAAGCATTCAAGCATGGTTAGTTGGCAAGAGTCATGGATTTGACGGTTATATTGTTGATAGCTTATGCACGAATAAACGTGAATCACCCATTTTTATTACGATTTTTGAAGAAAAACATGACTTTAAGGGTGAAAGCAGGCCAAATCGTATCCATGTAAGACATGTTGACTCGGTGCTAACAGATCTAACTGGAATTTGCTATAAAAATCGGTGTGTTGATAGAATATGACTTCGTCTATAAAATATGTAATACACATGTAGGGTCACTAGATCGGGGTTTTAGTTATGATACGTTCTTAATTGTATTATCTACGGCAGGTGTGACCACTCATCATCTTAACATGTCCATATTAATTTTGTTTTAACATCAGTTGATTGGGAACACTTTACACTTCCATTAATAGAAATGCAACTGTCAAAAAATACCACGAAAAGATATCAAAACATCATTTTTACAGTAGAAGAAAATAACAAGTCTATCATTTAAAACAATCTTCCGACATTAAGAATTTGATAATCTTATCTATTGCGTATGTTTAGACCTAAATTCGGAATATAAACATATATAGAATTAAAAATTATTACTCTCCAAGTAATATTTTAAAGACCCCTCACCAGACGTTCGAAAATAAACGAAATAACAGGTTAAACTGGAATCAGTGTTTAATTAGAGTTATCATACTTTTAATTTTAAAGACAGAAATTAAAATCGTGGAAGTACTAATAGTTTGAGATCCTTAGAATGGATAATTTTGTATGTTTTTGCTCTATTGAGATAAATTGAGTTTACATGAACTTTATTATTTATGAGCAGTTTTTTGTAGGAAGCTTATACTGGTTATGAAAACAGTATAGCGTCTGATCAGGATCAAATGCCATTGATATACGTTTTATAAAGATAATGCAGGATTGCATTGTTTTTGTCTCTTTAAGAAACGAAGAGCGACGATATATCATTCCTTGAACAAAGGGCTCGAAAGATAAAAAGGCCTTTAAAGAATGTAAAGCGCACAAAGGGTAAGTAGGTGTAACCTGTAGGTGATCAGTTATAGTCATTTAGAGTGACTGCTGATGATAGATGAGATTTCATAAAACAGTAAAATCGACATTATTTGGATATAATTTTATTAAGTGTAGTATCGTCTTCATCCTTATAATTCAAATCGAGTCACATTAGAAAATATTTTTTAACATCTTGGTTCTGAGTCACACGGAGTCTGACACAGTCAAAGGGTCATTCGGACAATGTTTAGCCAAAATTTGAAAGCCCCCAGTGGCGTGTTTGCCACTGAACGTTCCAAAGTGGTACTCCTATCTTTACCCTAGATTTATGTCTGTTTTTTGTCCATGTGTGGTTTCTATATGTAGCGTATGTTTGGGCTTGCGTGTATGTGTGTGTGCGCGCGCGTTTATGAAAGTGCTGAAAAATACTTGTTTCTGTGCTGTTCGATGGCTGTTTGTTTTGTATGTGGCATGTCTTGCATGACCTTCTTATCTACTTTTACAATGTTTAAAAATAAGTCGGACTCCAATGTTAACTTCCACAATTTCAACTGCCGACAGTTAAAGCACATATTATAAAAGTTAAGGAGGGGTATCCTATTTAATATTTGACGTTACTGTAAGTTGATGTAAGTTGATGAATTTCGCTTAAACCAACTAAACTAAATAAAAAGCGACATGGTTATAATAGGATTTCCCGTAGGCCAACTTTATTGATCTACATTTTTAAGTACTTCATCAACAGAAAAGGTCTCATTCCCAGTTTTAGACCGATGTTTGTTTTTCTGAATGTTTTGCATACAGGGAATAATGTGTGGTCAATAAGTATTGCCAAACAAGCTGGTTATGAAAGGGACTGTAAATCTAGATGCGTATTGAGTATTATGGCGCTCAGTCATCTCAGACTTACTCGTGGGCGTCTAGGATTATTTGATTTTGCAAAAAAAAAATCACACATGACAAGGCAATATAATCCATCCCAAAGTATGTCGCTAAACTTTTTACCTTAAGTGTATATAAAATAATAGCCACTCTTTGAATATACTATTATTAAATCTGGTAACAATAAAAGAAATGAAAAAGCAACAGCCTTCAATGGCTAGATTTAATCTGTGGCGAAGAAAAAAAACATAAAAGGAAACGACATCGTTGTACGTCAAACCGTGAAGACCGATCGAGACCAGATGTATCGTTTCTAACCCAGGTCTACAGTACTTGTTATGCAAAATCGTCAAGGGATATTTTGTTCTCTATCATTTAAAAGAGTATAACACAGATATTTGGATAATCGAAGACTGAACTGGTAAATTGATATTATATTTTGAATCTGATTTTCTGTCTTACTACAAACCGCTCGATTCTGGATCAGAGGCCGAGCGAATCCAATCTGTTTGCAACTCTCATCGAAGTTGTAAGTAGTGTTATAGGGGATAAAACTAACAATGCAGGTATTGATATATTCAGTGTGTCAAGCGCCCTTGGATTCACAGAGGCCAAATTCTAGTTCCAGCTCGGACGAGGATTCTGACCCAAGAAGCCCTAAAAGAGGTAAACTTTAAGTGTTCGTATCGTCGTGGTCTTCCAAAACCACGTAACTGCAAGGTTGGCATAATACCGCATACTTGGATTTGAAAAGAGAACCTCACAACTGCACGAACATTAACATAACTGCCTCACAGAGTGCATATTTAGGTCTGTCTGCTTAGTGTGAAATATATTTCCATCTTTCAAAATCTATCAATTTATCGTGCCAAAAGAAAACAGCTGTTGACTCTTCGAGGTTTGTCCGACGTTAGTATTGTGTCTAATCGGCGGATACAAGTTTTAAACCAAGACTAAACAGTGCCATCTCAATCTTAAGAGTGTATTATAATGCAGGAAAAATTCAGAAAGTTTATCATGCACTACCATTATTGTCAATTACCATTGCACCAAGTTTGCTCAAAGTCTTACACTTTTCGTCACTGTGGTTCTAATTATAAGTAGATACGGTCGTAAAAGTGTTCGGGTTTAAAGCCCATCAACAGTTTCCAAGACATTTGAGTCGATGTTAACTCGAGGCGGATGTAGAGCTGCTATATTACAGTATTACTTTGTACATACGTGACATAATATCACACACTCACAGTATCCTGACACGTGGTCAATCAAATCTACCACGGAGAATCGCCTTTGTACCGTTTTAAATCGCTAACGCAACGCAATCGTAATGCAAATGACAATAATATTTGAAGATTCTTATGAAGATAATTTTCAAACATATTAGATCCAGATCAGACGTCGGGAAATTCAACGTCTAATCTGGCTCTTAATGTTTTTTTTGTGCAGGATATGCACTGCTCAATGTCTAACTCGATAGTTAGGAAAGAAACACGGTCCTCCCAACATTATATTAATCTTTTGATTTTCGTTCAATTCAGAAAATACTTTGCTGCTGGACAAAGAAATTGGATCAAATCTCGGTAGGCCGACACATGTGGAAGAAATGTCGACATACACATGCGATTGGGGTAAGTCGTTTGGTGATTCTATAATAAGTTACTAACATATTGGATCCAGAACAGACGTCGAGAAAATCAGCGTCTAATCTGGCTCCAACTGTTTTGTACAGGATAGTATGTATATGTATTTATCTTTGGAATTTCGTTCAATTAACTCTTTCTGCGCCAAAATTAAAATTGTCTTCTGCCACAACTTTCAGATCATACAATTAAAAACAAGCAATTTAATAAAATGGTTACACTTTCCGATACCTTTATTATAAGACCAATCAATATTACAAAAGCTGAAGTCCCTGATCAGTCGCCGCCTTGGAAAGATCTGGGACTGCACCATTTGTCATGGCGCATTTAGGCGACTACGACGCCGAAAGAGTTTAGGAAATACCTTGCTACTGGGCGAAGAAACTGAATCTTATTGCGTTCGCTGAAGCGCCTGAAGCCGCGCCCACTCAAATCAAGGGAGATTACTTCTATCATCTCCGACAAGTTTGACGGTCTACACAGACGTCATATTGTTTGCAGGTTCCTGCAGACAATATGGCGGCTATATAGACCGGCTCTGAGCTACACTATTCCTAGCAGCACCACTCATCATTTGAAAAATGCATCATAAAACACATTTGCTTACCAAAAAAAAAAACACCGCTCAAATGTCGGAGAAAATGGTGGACGACGTCATCTCCGTCATCACAGGAATGACGTTAATGAGCGGCGATATCTGATTGGTCAAGCGTTTTGTCGGCGATCCGTCAATTGCTCTACGCCGACATATGTGGAAGAAAAATCGATATAAACATTCGATTTGGATAGGTCCTTTGTTCCAATACCAATTGTAGAACACACAGAAGTTGCTTTTACGACTGCAAGTTATTCAGGACTAGTTTTGGTACTACAGTGGCAGTAATATCAAAAGTGAAATCCAAAGTTGAATTTTTCTGGCTTGAGCAAAATACTCAGCTTAGTGAAATTCTTAGTTATTTTGCAATAAAAGCGTATACACTGACAAAAAAGAAACTTGCCACTGTATTTAAAAGCCTATATCTATATAAATAATTTGGGATTAATCAAAACCTGAGGGAAGTTTGAATATGTTATGAATGATTTGGGTGTATTTTTAAAACAAACCGCTCACGTGATGAATATGTTTATGATTAATTTAATGCAAAGGGGTCAAAATGAAAAATCCAGAAATTGATTTTTTTAACACTTTTAGGAGCGAAACATAAATACTGATTAAAGAGTATCAGGAGGTCATTAAACAGTTCAGAAGCCAGCATGACTTCGTTGGAGAAAACATTGACCTAACGCTGTATGAGTGCATTTGGGATACACCCAACCAAAAAAGCAACTTTACATCGCTTTACATTAATTTCCTATGGAATTTTCCGTGTATAATGAAATGTGCGTAGCTCGGATATTAGTGGTTCAACTGCAGTACAGTTGACAGATATTCGTCCTTAATCATCGATAGGTGCATTCTGAAAAATATCAACCGTTAAAATTGAACCAATAGTTAATTACAGCAGCTTGAAATTCACTCTATATTTTGATTTATAGGAAGGTTATTAAACAAATTCAAAACCTTGAACCCCATTTGTTGCGAAATCATGTGATTTTATCAAACATGTTTTGTTTTTTCTTATTATTACATTGTTTTTAATAAACGTTAATGAAACATTGTTAGCTTCTGTGATAAAGATTACATTTTCATACAAAATGGCTACTTTACACTTATTGAGTGTTTGCCCTTCTGTGCTTTGATGCCAGAGTTCAACTCTGAAGACAAGATGTCAATCATGGTTTATCGTATATAAAGGAAACTGTTTAAACATTATTTATACAATCCTTACATTATAATCTTATTCTGAAATATGAAATGTTTCTTTTTTGAGTCAGTGTACAAAAGTATCTTGATATCTTGGCGTTTAAGAGCAGTCATAACAGGACTAATTTGTGATTTTCAGATAATATAAGTGGGTCCAAAAACGAGTCAGATACGGATATGAAAGCATTGAATGTGTTGAATAATTTGTCGTTTGAAAGTGAATCGCAGAGTGAGAGGAAAGATAATGCGATTGACATGGAACTGTCATTGGGTATGTATGATTCGTTTGCACAATATCTGTATTATGGCATTCATGTTCTAATCGTAACACGAAACGAATTTATTTGAAAACTAATAAAACAGATTTATACGCTTTCAACACTGCTCATTCTGTATTGTTGACTATTTTGCAAACAGTTACAACCTACATTTATAAGAAGCTACTACACCAGTTTGGAGACTAGGGTAGCACTGTGTACATGTATCTTGAGATGTCGTGTTTCGGCATCCTTCGCATTATATGCAAACCGAAGCCATGATTGTAAAATAAAGTTTTAAACGCTAGGTGTAAAGCATACGAAATGCAAATACTTGTTATATTTCAAAATTGTTGATCTGTGTTACTTTTTTAACACCTGATTGCGATGAGCCCCAAACAATGTAGCCGGATCAGACGCCGAGCTACTCGGATAATAATCAAGGTCCAAACCATATGTTTTAGCTCTGGCTCTAGGTAATTGAGGAAATATACGCTACTATTGTTTACAGGTAGTCGGAAGATGCACAAGAACACTGCATTACCACGTGTTCAAAAAACAGAATTGCATACGAATTTCCCAGCGGAAAAGGTAACGGTTGCGGTGATTACTGATCGTGAAGATGGTCAGGATAAAAAATACGACGATGAGAAAGGTTTGTCTGATTAAAGCATCGGATGCAAATATATTATATATAGTTCACAAAGTAAACCTTTTATTATGTTACATTAAACTTTAAAACCCGAAGTAACTTTCATGGATTATCGATATTTCAACTCTCCTTATGATGAAGTTAATTAGGGGGGGGGGATGGTAATCTTAAAGCAATTGTCATGAACTTGTCAATTCTAATATATGTTTCTATTAATTGCATAAATAGTTGTATCTGCTTCTATTGTAATTTGTACCATTCACAAAACATGTTGTAAATATATATTCAATTCATTACCACCCTTTAAGGCGCACCTGAGTATGCTCAGTTGACTTTTCTGATCGGTCTCCATCTCTTGTAATCGTGCGTTGCGAGATCCCTTCAGCACTTTTTTTTTAAATCTACATATTGTTTTGAACCCGTTCTTGAGATGATTTAGTTTGGTTTGGTTTGGTTGTTTACGTCCGTTTCTTCCAACTTTTTTGGGCTAATTGGACGTCCCAGAGAGAGGGAAAGGAACCCGGGCAATGCCCTACTCTTTCTCGAAGGAGCCCTCTGGTTCTTTTACATGCCCAGTGTAAAGCACTGATACACGGGACCTCGGTTTCAAGTCTCATCC
>JAULCE010159312.1:0-11834 GCA_032359355.1 Macoma nasuta | reverse complement strand
CCAATGCCTTTCAAAATGTGTATTTTTCCTCTTACCAGATCCTACAGATATTTCTATTATTATATACTACCGTTGTGAATGAGTTTAAACAGCTATGAAGTAAATGGTAAAGTACCATTTCGGCAAATTGTTACTAAATCCGTTTTGGAAAAAAATCGTCGATGATCGTCAAAAAGCAAGCAGGTTCGAATTGGGCTAAATGCACTAATGTGATTTTAGATTAATTCTTCTAAAACCACGTATGTGCCACTTTTAAAAAATGACACATACAGTAAACCCTGTCTAGAGCGGCCATCAAATAAGGCATCATAGAGATAATGGCATATGATCGCTAAATGCAGAACGAAATTATTGCAGAAAGCTCTCAAAAGAGCTTTCTGCATTACTTTCGTTCTGCATTAAGTGACCACCTGTCTATTAGATCACACATGTGCCGTTTTTGCGCTGCGGTTTAATATAGGTTTGACTGTACACTGATTAAGAAGAAAATCGACATGCATTTTGAAAAAATGTATAATGTGCAATATAAACAAAAACACCTGTAAGACAATACATATTGCTTCAACATTCAACATTCCAAAGTTTCCAAACAGTATAGACCTAGACAAGATTCTACTTTCACTAAACGTCTAAAAGCGATACACGTATTTTGCTCTAGCTCAATTTTCAACTTCAGATTCTCCATTTGTAATTGCCGCATTACTAAATTTTTGAATGCTGAATCTTCGGCAATATGAAAGCAGTGTCAGGTGTCACACATACAGTGTTTGTCATCACCATATACCCTACTTAGCTGACTGACATAAAACTATAATCGAAACTAGTTATCTCAAATTTGAGGGGACAATTTAATTACCCAATATTCGAATTTGATTTTAGATCTAGACCATAAGCTACATCTGACCCTGTATTCACCTACGCATTCTCATACTCAAATCACAAGAATAATATATTACCCTTGTGTTAAACTTTGATGTCCAACTTCTGCCATTCTTGTAGAAGTTGGGAACCAAACAAAAAGGTAATATTATTATTCATCGGCATTGAACATGCGAGTAGGTTTGTGAATAAAAGGCCTGGGTTGGAACTGACAATATATTAACACATTGGCAACTTAAAGAAACAAATCAAAACCAATTTTAGCTCAGTTGGGTTTACTCAGGTGAGCTATTATGATTGGTCTCCGTCCGGGTAAGTCATGTGTGGTATGTCAACATTTTCTTTAAACAAGTGATTTAAATCCTCATCAGTGTAAATATATGTAATACAAAAAATCCATAATTAACACAGAAACATGTACACAGTCATTCTGTCAAATACTTCTAAGAGACTATGCAAAATAAATAACTATTTTGCACAACTTGCTTAACATATTCAAACCAATATACATGCATACATTAAATGATCTTATAGTTTTTGCTGCTTCTCTCTTCTTTGCCCAAACTTTTGGTCTGATTTCAAAATACTTTCACTGAATTGATCCTTTGCCGACTCTATCAAAGAAAATCAAGGAATAATAAACAGATGTCATTAAGCAATGCCTCCAGGGGCGAGAACAGATTTTATTATATGGCTATACACAATTATGAAAATAGTTTTCAAATCTTTCCTCTAAACATAAGGCTGATTTAAGTATGATTATTTGCAAAAAATCTTGTGTAACCCTCTAATCGGATGAGTCGTATTAATGTACCAACATGGTTCCATTTTCTCTCATTATGTTGTGATTTTCAATGGGTAATATTATACTTTTTACACCTGTCATCACGTTTATTTCTTTTGGGTTATTGACAAAAAAGTAACTTTGGACAATTTTGTAGGTAAATAATTGATAATGTGATGACTCATCGTGACAATTTCTATTAAGGCTTTTAATAGCCAAACATTGCATTGATTTGAACTGTAACAATTTGATTCTTCCGTAAAAAAATGATGACATGTATAATTATGTTCTACTCAATGTTATCACGGATCTTGAACCTACATTTACGACATCCGGTTTCGCATTCCGACTTCTTTGACAGAAGTCGGAAAGCGAAAGCGAATGTCGTAAATGTAGGCTGGTAAGACTGAACTACAAGATTGGTGATATTTTTTAATACAGTCAAACTTCGTTGGCTCGTGCTCACTGGGACTCTCCAAGTTAGCTCCACTTAACCGAAGTTCGAGCTAAACGATATTTCACGACAGTGCATGTAATGATATTTTGTTGATAAAATTATAAAACAAAACTTATATCATGTGTTTAATAAAGCACATTAGTCAAAATGTCCGGGACTATGTTTCAGTTCGAGCTAGACGGGAGTTCGAGCTAAGCGAGCTCGACCTATCGGAGTGCGACTGTAAGGTCAAATAAAGCTAAAAGCACTAACGTGATTTTGGAAGAATTCGTTGGTGTTCTTCTAATATCACTGAGGTGCCATTTTTTAAACGTGGTTAAAATATAGTCATTTCTGTAAAATATATAAAGTAGAATATAAACAATTATATCTATAAGAATATCAGCATTGCTGCAATATTTAATCCTTTCCCCCCGCACCAGCGCCTCTGCAACTGGTGGCTATTGAAAACATTGGAGGAAACAAACAACTACTCAAACTTCTACAATGATTTCAATAAGTCAAATATGACTTTTTTCATATGCTTTGATTTCATATATTTTCATCATATTCTGTCCTTGTGGATTAGTCATAAAAGATCTTCTGGGGAGAGGGTTAACAGTTCAACCAGTATACACCAAGACCAGGTTCCACTTTCACTCAACTTCACAAAGCGAGACTTCGCTCAAGCTCAATTTTGAAATTTAGATTTCTCATTCAATTGTATTGCCTATACACTAACTTTTGACTGCCAGTGAAAATAAAATTTATGACTAGGACTCAAAGGTTCGGAGCAATGGCAATGCAAAATATGAGCCAAAATCAAAAATGCCGACAAATTGAGCTTAGGTTAAATAAAAGCAGTGTCAGTTGTCACACATACAGTGTTTGATAATGCTACCCTGCTTAGCCAGGTGACATGACAAATATGATTTAAACTCGTTATCTCTAATTTGAGGGGACTATGAAAAATACCCGAAGTTCTAATTTAATTTTAGATATTGACCCGAAGTATTCACCAACACATTCTCAGATTCAAATCCCAAGAATAACATCTAACCCTTTTGTTTCCCAGCTTCTACCATCCGGGTAGAATATGTGCATCAAGCAATAGGGTTATAGATTATCATTGGGTTTCGAGACAAAGAACAGGTTTCAACTTTGTGAATACAAGGCATGTGTTGGAACTGACAATCCCGTTCTAAGACTCGAGTCTCAAGAATGGCTCCCATCTCTATCATTCTGGAATATACATAAAGGTCCGTATGAATTTCTTTACACAAAACCTTTCGTATACGTACATGCAATACAACAAATCCATAGTTAACATAGAAACAAGTACACAGTCATACTGACAAATTAGTATACAAGACTGTTAAGTAGAAAACTATTTCGCACAAATTGATTTAAATATTCAAACCAATATAATATTGTTTATGCATACATGAAATGACTTTGTGCTTATTGCTCCTCTCTTCTTCTCAAAAAAAATACTGGTCTGATTTCAAAATACTTTAACTGAATTGATTCATAGAAATGATAAATATCATTAAACGTTGGCTTATAGGGCGGGTACAGTTTATTTATTTTGGCTTTATACAAAAACTTCGAAAATCTTCTCCTAACTCGGTGGTCCGATTTCAAAATAGTTTATCAGAGAAAAACCTTTATTGAAGACCCTAAACCAAAAGGGAGGGGTTACACGTTAAAACATGGGTCTGGACCTATTTATCTAAGATGGCAGTATAGAAAACTTAGTATTTACCCTCTAACTAATAGTTTGATTTAAGTACGAGTATTTTTAATGAATCTCTCGTAACCCTCTAAATAGATGAGCGGAATAGGATCATCCATGGTCATCTTCTGTCTAATTGGTTAGCTTGCGATTTTCAATTTAGTAATAGAATAATGTTTACTACTGCCATCGCATCTATTTCATTTGAGTGATTTAACTTCACACCATTTTCAACACTGTAGCAATTGTCAGTAGTTAATTCTTGTAAATCTGTTGACATATCCTTTTTTTCTATTAAACCTTAGCCTGCTGTTCGCGGCTCCTATGATAATTCAAACAGCTTGGGTCCAGAACAGACGCCGAGTAACACGGCGTCTGATTTGGATTCAAGCTGTTTGACACTCAGACAGGTTCTTCACTAAATTTCAAGAAAATCGGACGATATCTAAAAATGAAGCAGACGACATTTTGAGCAGACGACAATTTTCGCAGCAGGCGAAGGGTTAAGACAGGCTTTATATAGTGTGTATATATTGTATTGCTTTGATTCATTTCTTTCGTAAATTTGCGAAATTGACAGGAGTACGAAAGCGAAACGGGACGTCGTCTATGTAGACTGACGATGCTGGACTGTGTGACTGGTGATAAATTCACCAACCCATTCCCGGGGTCGGGAATGGCTCACCGATTCTACATGTACCATTCTCGGGCTCAATAATGGCTCCCAGCTTTTACCATTCTTATACCTTGAGATTGAGAACGGGCGGGTAACGAGTCCTGACTACATGTACAACCCGTAATGTGCTGTGCTGTACGTATGCGCCAAGAAAATGAAGATTGTATTATAAAGCCCCTTGTTTTCTCCACGACCTTGCACACGACCTACGCCGACGTTGGAAAGCTGCTAAGATCGGTGTTGGTTGTGGCGCATATGCAAAGTTAGCAAAATCACGACCTACCCAGACTGTGTTAATTAAGACATTTCCATGACGGTCGTACGCCCTTTTTGGACCATTGTGGGAAGACGCACGACCTCGCAAAAGATCAGAATGGTCGAGAGAGATCGTTATAAGGTCGATTGACGCCTTTATAGTACAAAATGATTATTCATACATTTCGTCAAATGTCGTTGACAATCGAGAAAGGTATTATACGACGGACTTTGCTATGATCCATCAGAAGGATCGAAGTTGATCGTAACAAGGCCCTGCGACACCTATAAAATGCAACTGATTATTCATAAATTAAGAGGAATGTCTTTACAACTAAGAAAGTTGTCATACTCAGATAAGAAAAATGAAGTTCTCAATAAAGGTTTTTTTTTAACACTGGACAGACAACGTTGAAAATGATGATATATATACTGATATAAATTAATAATTTGTTTCACACATTTATTTGAAGGAAAGTTAAATTTATATATTTCGTCCATACACTATTTTAAGACTCATTCGCAATGAAAGTATATGATGAAAAAAAAAGATTAATTAGGAGAAAGCAAAACGCCAATTGTGAACGTCTTTAAAACATTGTGCACAATGGAGCATTTGCTCACTTTTGCTCCATTTCCATCAATGAATTTAATCAGGCATGTGTTATAGCAGCGTCACAAGGATTGACTTTGGAGTAAAGGTTTATTACAACAGCATGGGTTTGTGGTATGAAATCTAGGCATTATTTGGAGCTCTGATAATATTTGTTGGTACAGCTTAGTTATCAGTTAGCATGTAAAGTGAATGTGTTTTGCAAAAATATCTGTCTGCAGCTATATAACTTTTTACTCCTTGGATATGTTCATGTTGACGCTTCTGTCACCGCTGTTCTAGATAATCTTCCTACCCATAATATACTTTCCTTGCGTATACAGTCAAACCTGTACCAAACCTGTATTTAAGCGGCCACTGTAAACAATGAGGCATTTGTGGTCTTAATGCAGAATGAAAGGGATAAGAAAAAACACTCAAAAGAGCTTTCTGCATTAAATTTGTTTTGCGTTAAGCTATATCTGTCATTTGTAGTCACTATGATATCTTTTTTGATTTCCGATCAAAACAGGTTTGACCGAAACCTTAAAGAATTAAGTGAGTATGTTGTTTTCAACCATTTCATATAAAAATCAAACAACTTATATATTCTGACGATACGCCGAATCAATCAGCATTCGGCGTCTCTTCTTATATGAAAAGGTTCCCAATTGTAATCACCAATGTGCCTGAATCGTGCTTAAGTTTAAATTATTGTCTAACTAGTCACCTAGTTACAACTCATTTAATTACTGTGTACAGCGTTCAGTTTTGTGCACCTTCAGGTTGCTATTGTTCTGAAGTCCAATATAAAGCTCGTCCTCCTCTTCACTCAAACAAATAGAATATGGGTACCTCAAACCATCAGCATGAGTCAGCAGACCCTGCATCTTCTTACAATCTTTGCTAATCTGATGGACTTGGTGAGAATCACGTGCACAAACATACACATTTCCATGGTTGTCTAAAACTGCTCTCCGAGGACAGTTGAAATCGCTGTCTGTATATGTAGCTACTACAGTTCCATCCAACTTAACACACATCATATTATTGCTACCCCAGTTGGACACATACAGCGTTGTGTCATCCTGGCCATATGTAAGATAAAACGGATGGTTGAACAGAGCTTTTCCTTGTTTGTCAGCTGAAATTGTGTAGAGCACTTTGCCCTGTAAGTTGAGGACCTGAACTTCATGTGGGTCACAGAAGGATACGGCAAGTTTATCATTTCTGAAGTCAACTCCACGACAGGCTTCACTCACATGCAAACCTCTATCAATGCTGAGGTTGTTATCACCCACTGATACAATTGCTAGTTTCTTTTCATATGGCAAGGTAACTGCTACTTTGTTATTGTTTATAGCTGCAACATCCCAGGGCTTAGATGACAACTTCAGGTCTGACAAAACCTGATCACTCTGTACATTCACTGTCTTTATCTTGGAGGTTTTACTGAAATCAGCTAATACTAGCCTACCATCAGGGAGAACAACTGACCCTGTAATCCAACATGATGAGATTTTATCAGTCCCCGAGTCCACTCTTATGTCACGGGCATGTTTAGCACTTACTATTGTACCCTTACATCGGCTTCCGCTTGCTTCTTTACCAGTCCCTGACAGTGTCCCAAATGTTTCTGGATTCTTCAGCGAGTCCAATAATCCTTGGTTTGGGGAAAACTTGATCTGATATTTCCTGTATGATTTATCCACCTCTGCCTCTTTTATCTGAGAATCCATAGAATTAAGCTTATCTTTTGTTCTCATCATCTTTGTATACAAACAACAGTTCTGTTTGGAATTTTGAAGTGCTTCTATCTTTGCTAGAGCTGCCTGTAGCTCTACACGTACCGTTTGGTATTTGTCGCTGATTGCCGCCAACTCCTTCACCTTTTTTGATTTAATTGCCTCGGCTTGTTCAACTAATTTAGCCTCAATTTTATCTAATTTTTCTTCAATATTTTTCCGATAAGCATTCACGTTCTCCAACGCCTCTTTACAAGTTGTTCCAAGTTCTTTAGCATTCTTTTGGACATTCTCCATTACTGTCTCAAATGCTTTCAAAGCTGATTTCAGTTGATTCTCTACCTGTCTGTATTCTTCATTGGTGGCAAGATCCTTCGCAACATGAGGAATATACTGTACACTCTTACATGTTTTGTGGTCTAATATTATACAAACTGCGCATCCTAGCAGGCAGTGAGTTGTGCAGTAGTACTCTATGATCTTATCTTCATGCACTGAACATTTCTCCGTGCAAATATCCTTTGGGCTTGCCCGAATCTGGTTTTGAAGCATTTGCTCCTTGTCTATCATCAGGTGATTTCTCGTCACCTTTGGCAGAGTATGGAACTTAAAACACTGCGAGCACAGGTATTCTTGACAGTCTACGCACATCCCGACAGCCTCAAACAGGTTTCCATCTTCCAGGCAAGGTTGACACTTTAACTGATCTAGATCCTCTGATCCCACACTGCTAGGGCGCTGTCCCTGTACCTCACCACCTGTAGCCATTACTCGCTGTTAATGTTTCCCCTTTAAGCTGATCACACGATTAACTTTCCATACTTCACTCCTCTCTTTACACTAGTTTGTCCTTGAATGTCCCCTGTTGTTGCTTATTACTATCAATTTATCTCAACTTATGCCAGCATTACTGTCTCTGGTTTCCATTTTTCTAAAGCTATGTATGATGCGCATAACTATGTCTGTATGTCTCATTGACATACCCTTTGATTAATCTTAGTCTCGACTTTGTACATGCATATCAATTTGATAAGCATTCGTCCCGTTTCAGTCCATATGCCTTGCCACGTGATCTACTTGTGTAAACAGTGCACATGATAACACTGCGTATCATTTACTTAAATATGTTATTTTCCTACCAAACTCTATCTTGTATTCATTCGTTAGAATTGCATTACAAGACTATTCTAATGAGTGGCAACACGATATCGTATAGAGGAGTGACCCACTTTTAATAAATGAAAGAAATATTAACCTGACATACAGCTGAAAGTTTACCCAATATATTGAGTGTAATATAACGCCATTTAAACGGACAATCTGATAAGCAGGTTGCATCACGTTCAGTTACTGCGATACTGTTATTTCAATTTTTCTCAGTTGTCGTTTGTGTCAGTTTGTATATGTCTCTGTTTGTGTTATCATTTTCAAATTTTATTAAGATATCTGTATTCTTACATACGGCAAACACGGACTTTAGAAGACACAACTTGCACAGCACAACATGGCTTGGTTTATGTTAATACAACAGCTATTCAGCCCTTTCTGAATAGAACGGAGTCTATATTTAAGATACAGTTTTAACCCTGTCCTAGCGATCGCGACCATAGTGATATCGTTTATGAGATTTGACCCGGATTAGACGCCTAGTCTCTCGGAGTCTGACTCGGACCCAAGCTGTTTCATACTCAGATAACAGTTTCTTCAAATTTCAAGAGAACCGACCAAGGTTAAAAAATCAAGCAGACGAGAATTTCAGAAACGTTTATTTCAGTGGAATGTTAAGATTTATCGCATTTGGTGGAGGTAAACGTCTACTTATGGCGGTTACGTTTCTCTTTGGAAAATATGTTACCATATACATATTCTCGACCAACGTATTAGGTCATCTGCAGGTGAGCTGGCTGATGTGATCGATCTCTGTCCGGCGTACGTCGTATGACAGGCGTACAAATAAATAGAAACAAGGTCCTAACGGCATTGCAAACTATGTAGACCCAGATCTGCCACCACGTCTTCAGATTAGGGTGTGCGTTGTTTGTAACCTGTTAGAGAAGTTTTATTTTGACTATCCACTCTGTAAACGCGGCATCGGAACAGAGTGCACACACTTTTCAATGCCACAAGGACCCTTTAACTAGTCCAATTCTTAAAAAGATGAGGCGTGTTTGCCACTGACCGCTCGAAGGCGGTATTCCTATTTTCACCCTAGATGTATGTCTTTTTTGTCCATATGTGTCTTCTATATGTAGCGTATGCTTGGACTCGCATGTATGTGTGTGAGAACATGAGCGTGTGTTAATGTGTTGAAAAAGTACTTGTTTTTGTGCTGCTCGGGTGGCTATTTGTTTGGTATGTGGTGTGTCCTGCAAGACCTTCTTATCTACTTTAACGCGTCCGTAACAGGATGGAGTCAATAAAACTTCGCTTGGATATCCCTTGGATGATCCCCCGTCAAATATGTTGAACAAATTATATTCCATGAATAACTCTGGTTGACATGAAAAACTTGTTACTATGTATAGCTAAAGAGAAACCTTGTAAAATCTTCTACTACAAAAACCAGTCCAATTTCAAAAAAAAACAATCACACAAATGATCATGGATTGCCATTTGCAGCCGTTAATTTCCAGCCCGGAACACTGTTAGTCTGTTTTCAAAATGATTTATTGAGACCTTCATCCATTAACAATCTGCTCAGATGAGCAATATAGGCCCACATGAGTCTCTTGTTATCAGAACTAGCGAAACTTTTGTCTATTTAATCTTAAAGATATGTAACCCCTTCACTGCCAGGAAGGCTTTACACATGCGCCATATTTTGTCTTCTTCCGTTTATCTAACACACTCACTCGACCTTTGGTAAAACCATTTGCTGAGTGTAAAACAGCTTGGATCCGGAAGAGACGCCGAGTTACTCGGCATCTCATCTGGCTCAAAGCTGTTTGCGTATGGCAAACATGGTTCGGGGTAGGCAGTGAAGGGGTTCAAAACGGATGAAGTCTGAAAGCTTATGCATGTCATGTATATTTGCAATTTGGGTCCACAATTTTGGGTCTACAGAGTTGAGGAATATTGAGTTTTAAGAATACGGGTCCTGGTCCGGAATCTATGCGAACTCTGATGCCTTTGTAACAAATGAATACTAAACAAACATAGTTGGAGATGGGGCATTTGCTCGTTATGTGCAAATGATTCATGTTTCGCAACAATGTAGTCAAAGGCATTCAAAACAGTATTTTCATTTCTCCTATATAGTTATAATCTTCATCTTATACTTTTATTCTGAATGAGTCTAAAATAGCATATGGAGTAACGAGTTGTCTTACATCGACACCACTGTTTGTACGAATATTTCCATGGTCAAATCCTACCAAAGGTCAGGGTACACAAAATCATTTCCAATATTTTTACATTATAACATTATGGCCTATAGCGAGCTCCAGAAGTCCTATTACCCTCACAATCTCACCTTTTATAAGTAGACTTTACAATTTTTGAGTATGATGAGTATGACTAGACAATGGGATAAAATTGTGACTTTTACGACTTTCTTGTATTTTGACCTGAATATGGTCACCCCGAGGACGAGTTTTCACGAAATAAATTGGTACACATTTATCCCCGTTTTTAGCCCCTTAAAACCTAGCAAGACAAGCTTGAATACACCAGGTTTTGTTTTTTCTGAGCCAAAACATAACATTCGACTTTTAACATCTTTTCTGTGTATATTTTATAGTTGTTAGCCAATCCAAAATGAGATCAGATTACGGGCTAATGCCCGGAATATCCCTGTAAATTCCACTGTCTCTGTATTTGTTTTCGTTTATAAAGAAACGTCGTTAATTTTTGGTGTACCCTGACCTGAGGTTGATGGCGTATTATTGCCTATCATTGCCCTCAAAACATTTGACCCTAATGACCCTCTGTTTGTCTATATGACTGACTTTATGTTAATGAAATATTAAACACATCCCCTCCAATCTGATTATGATACATGATAAAATCAGGACTTGGCCGACGTTCAAAATGGTGATCTACCAACTTTGTCACAATTTTAAAACTCCTCCGATTCCTTACATGTTAGAAGACACTCAAGTATTTGAACCTTCGAGTAACTCAACGTCTGATCTGGATCCAACCCGTTTGTTATTTACACTTGGTCTGCTATTCAAGGCTGTGGTGTTTATTCAGATAGCTTTGATCCTGATCAGACGCCGAATTACCCAATAACTCAATATCAAATCTGGATCCAATCCGTTTTTTTACACCTCTTCTGATATTCAACACTGTGGTGATTATTCAGACAGCTTTGATCCTTATCAGACGCCGAATTACTCGGCATCTGATCAGGAAGCATGCTATTTGACAATCGGGCCATGGCCATATTTTCGCAAAATATTAGGTAAATTGGATGACTTTTAGAAATGAAGCAGACGACAAATTCAGCAGACGACAATTTTAGCAGTGGGCTCAGAATTAACCCTTTTCCTGCCGCCAAAAATATAGTCCGCTGAACAGTTGTAGCAGTGGGCTAAGAATTAACCATTATCCTGCCGCCAAAAATATAGTCCGCTGAACAGTTGTAGCAGTGGGCTCAGAGTTAACCCTAATCCTGTCGCCAATAATATAGTCCGCTGAACAGTTGTAGCAGTGGGCTCAGAGTTAACCCTTATCCTGCCGCCAAAAGAATAGTCCGCTGAACAGTTGTAGCAACGGGCTCAGAGTTAAC
>JAULCE010159201.1:0-11834 GCA_032359355.1 Macoma nasuta | reverse complement strand
GATATTGCCATTTATTGTTGTAATTCACAGTGAGTGCCTAACAATATATAACACTTACATATATGGCGGCCATTTTGACATTAATGACGTCATTACGTCATGTAGCCGAATGCTTTTTTGTATAAATATAGTTTAAATATACTTTACTCATTATTAGCTTTCATTTGATACAATATTGACATATTTAGTGACAAATAAACATAACCCTCCAAATATTACTATATATTTCGAAAATTATGGAGGCCATTTTGAAATAAGGGTGCCACGCCCCTTTAGAGGTCAGATGTTTTTGGGGTCCACCCCTATATAATTTTGTAATAGGTCAAAGAACATATTGCAAAGTTTGGTGCTTTCTTCAAAAAGTGAACACTTTATGAGCTAAGAAGCTGTACTATCATGTTTGATCGGGAACAACAATGATTGCCGTGATGATTTCAGTTGCCCTTGATGGTTAGAGGTCAAATTAACTGATTTTAAGATACCCCAGATTCGAATTTTATCATTTTAGGGTTAATGAAAGCAGGATGCCCTACTGCCTTCATCAACTCTAACCTCCGTTCTCGCCCCTTTGCTCACTGTGTCAAGGTCACTGATGCCAACGTCCTCCTCGTCGGAGAAGGTAAGTCTTAAAGTAGGCGGAACACTATAGCTTCCTCGTTCTATCATTTCGGCTCCAAATTTAAAACAAGTGGTTGTAACTGGTTTTTAATAAAATAATTAACGAAATAAATGATAGAAAATATTAGATAAACTTTGGGTTATCCAAAACTCTAATATTCGGCTAAATTGTGTAGCAAAGGAGTAAAGTCCTGATCTTCTGGCGTCGGATCTGGGACTGCACTGATCTCAATGGCGAGATGAGTCGCCTATGGCGCTTAACGTGTTAACCTTTTACCCCATATGCTATTTTAAGACTAAATTCTGTAAAAGACTAACCCACAATAAAAATATCTAGGAAAATGAAAATGACATTTTCAAATCGTTTTGAAAACATTGTAGAAATAAGAGCATTTGTTCATTACATGCACGAGCTAATGCTACAATTCCAACACTGGTTTCAATTAATCATCTTCTACAGAGGCGTCAAAATGGGAAATTAATGACGTAAGGGATGAGCTAACGTAACGTTTGACAAACAGTATGTAAATAGTATGGAAATAAATGTTATGTTCCGGTCTTCATTCAGACATTATTGTGAATGTTATAAGGTTTGAAGCTGGTTCAGACGCCGAGATATTCGGCGCCTGGCTCATTTCGAATAGGTTTATATAGGTAGCAAGTATTCGGTGACTGCCGCTTTATATTGGAGAGATGTACATAAAAGTACGCACGTTATCTGGAACACTGTTTCTGAATTCATCATCAATTCATGATCACTCAAATGTTGTTTTCTCAGCTGCACATTTAAAGGACAATACATATCTGATAAATAGTGCTCCCTTCGTAAAAAGCTTCCACATAAAGGAGCAGTAGCACGAAAACAAACACACTTATTTGACCAGTTATTTCCGCGCTTTCAGTGATACTTTTTACAATATCTGCAGGCGAGGACCTCGTGAGGGCCGTTGATGATATCTCGACAGATATACCACGGGTCTCGGTCTACCTTCAGGGCTTAACCTCACAACCCAAGGCGTCGGGCTGCTTTTCCTTCGAGCTGGTTCTATCCCGGGTGTCAAATGAGTCCCCAGGGAAAACACTAAAAAAAGACGTCGATTTCACAAGTCCGTGTTTGTACATATTTACGTCTGGAACAACAGGTAGAGACACAATACAAAAAAACTCATTAGCTTAAAACCGGAATCGGACCGAACCGGAACCAACTCGAATTACAAATAGCCGTGTTTCGAAGAGATTCTACTGCGCAATGTTGGGTTCAAAACGCATGATGCCTATTCCATATTTAAGCGCAATCGACTCGAGCGAAACCGATAAAACGGTCAATTTAAGAAGTTCCAGTACTGCTTTGGGGGAAATCTTATCTTACTACAAAAGAAATTAAATCGCAGGATTGATTGACATTATAAAACGTACATAGACGATATTAAATGAATGTGAATTAATTATTAAATTTATTTAACTAGTTGGATAAAACAGAATGTTGCGAGAATCCAATGAGTTCAATTAATTATAAAATGAAATCGCACGATTTTTATATTCTATTTGTCACATTAACGACCAACACTAAGAACATGCAACCTTTTCTAATTACAATTTAAAATAAAATCTATTAAGATTATTAGTAAAGGTAAACTCCAAGACAGAAAATGACCTTTATCCGAAAAAATCTTGAATATTTAGAAAAGTATTTAAACCAGTTTATCATCTTCGGATGACGTCACGCAAATGACGTCATTGTTCCACCATGACATGTACTCGTTGCTTGCTACGTGTCTTCTGTCATTCTGACACAGACTCACTTTTGATTATAAGGGCAAACTTTCGACGCATTTATCCCGGTACACATGTTTAGAATGTAAAGTGATAATGTTATTTGTATATTATATGCGCGACCGTGTTCTATGATTTTTATCGCACGAAAAAAACTCGACCGGTATGTGATAAATATTTTATATCGTTTGTGATGCTTACTTCATGTGCTCATAATGAGCTTCTACTTCATTTCTCACAATAATTTCAAAACCATGCAAAAGTGGACAGGCGAACTCTGCATCTAGTTTCCAGGCCGAAGGTATGTAGCACAACTTGCTATAAGATGTACATCATTTCAATGATATTATTTCCTTGTAGGTGTATCTACAATATAATGTGGAGTAAATGGTTACTTAATCTATCCGTTAGTCTGGT
Organism: Macoma nasuta; assembly: GCA_032359355.1. Lineage (NCBI taxonomy): Eukaryota > Metazoa > Mollusca > Bivalvia > Cardiida > Tellinidae > Macoma > Macoma nasuta. The sequence continues at coordinate 9,026 of JAULCE010159201.1, read as the reverse complement.
ATAATTGTTGAAAGTGGGGAATCGAATAAATAGCAAAACCATTAAGGAACTTCTAAAATAAGAAGTAAATTCTGTTTATTGAATATTGTTTGAACATCCAATATGAATTGCATAGGTTTGAAGCATTCTAGATTCGCCTAGCTCATTATTTCATGCTCGTTTTAAACTTAATCACACGAAAAGTATTTTATGATTAGGAAGATTATCTAAGAGAAAGGAAAACATCAATTTTGAACGGCTTTGAAATAATTTAGAAAAATAATAATTCGCTCATAATGACACATGCTCTATTATCCACAAAGCTTGCAATAAAAGGTAAACTTAACGGTTAAAACCGCCATTAGTTATCGTCTATATTTTGATTATCACAGGTTTGCCTAAGCCAGCCATCGTCTCCCAAGGCAGAACTTTGCGTGCATCACACTCGTTTATTGTTAAATCTGAAGACATCTTATATCAGCCATTACCAATGTACCATGGCTCTGGTTTGATTGGACTCATAAATGTAGTTACCCGTGGTAAAGTATTTTCTAAAACTAAGTGAATCACTAGCTCGATTCTGTGTATTTGCAAGACATTCGAAGAAAAAAAGATCGTCGGTGTTCTTCAAACAACACGTATATGCCACTTTGGCAAATTGGCACTAGAAGTAGATGAGAAGGTCTTGCAGGACACACCATATACAAAACAAACAGCCACCCGAACAGCACAGAAACAAGTACATTCTCAGCACATTCACGCACGCGCGCAGACACACATACACGCGAGCCCAAACTAAGTTTGTTTTTGAAATATTGATAATGGTCAGCATTGGTTGCCGATGGTATAATGTTAGAATTATTTCATCCCTGCCAGTTCAGAGATAAGTCGTCGACAACATTTTAACTTGTTGAAGACGGCTGCAGCAAAATATTGGTCTGAGACTGATACTGCCTGCACTTGAGTGCAAATGATCGTAAACCGATTGCATATCGCTCAAAAATCAATATACAACTTAAAAGCTCACAGTGGAATAGTTACTTGTTACAAGTAAAAAACACCTTGCGAATTTTAGCAATCGCAATGTTTCTACGAACATCGCATTAATCGAACGATTGCCGTACTCTTATACTCTGTAGGTGCCGACTTGGTACGCATATTTCAGCTCTGAGATTTAATTATCTTCTGAAGGTGTCACCTTGGTACGCAAACTCAAGTTATCAGTTTTGTTCAAGTATCTCTGTACGCACCACATTGGTACGCAAACACAATACCGCCGCTTTGTTCTTGAACCTTATGAATGTACCTCCTTGTTACGCAAACAAAAGTTATCAGCTTTTAATGTACACTCTGAAGGTACCACCTTGATACGCAAGCACAATTTCTCAGCTTTGTTGTGTACCTTCTGAAGGTACCACATTGGTACGCAATCACAAGCTCTCAGCTTTGTTATGTACCTTCTGTTGGTAGAATATTGGTAAAAGGAAACACGAGTTCTCAGTTTTGTTATGTACCTTCTGAATGAAGCACTTTAGTACGCAATCAAACTTTCCCAGCTTTGTTATGTACCTATCGTTGGTACCACCTTGGCATGCAAGCACAATTTCTCAGCTTTGTTCATGTGATTTCTGTAGGTATCACATTCGTACGCAAACACAAGTTCTTAGTTACGTTCATGTAGGTTCTGGAGGTTTAACTTGGTACGCAAACACGATTGCTTAGGTTTGTTATGTACATTCTGGATATGGCACCTTTGTACGCACACACAAGTACTAAGCTTTGTTCATATGCGTTCTGGATTTTTCAACGCAAAAACAAGTTTTCTGTCTTCTGGGTATGTAAATTTGGTACGAAAAAACAAGTTCTCAGTGTGTAATGCACCTTCTTTATAAATGAAATTGGTACGCAAACACAAGTTTGCAGTTTAGCTATGTACCTTCTGAAAGTACCATTTTAGTACACAAAAACAAGTTCTAAGCTTTGTTAATGTATCTTCCGTTGGTACGATATTCGTACGCAATCGCAAGTTCACACCTTTGTTGATGTATCTTCTGAAGGAACTATATTGTTACGCAAATACAAGTGCTCAGCTTTGTTCATGTACCTTGCAGGCATTCCATTGGTATACGAAAACACAAGTTCTAAGCCTAGTTCATGTACGTTTTAAAGGTGCCTTCTTGGTACGCAAACAAAATATTTCAGCTTTGTTCATATACTTTGTTTAGATTCAACCTTTGTACGAAAACACATGTTCTAACTTGTGCTAATGAGCCTTTTGTTGGTACCATATTGAAATGCAAATACAAGTTCTCAGATTTGTTTATGTACCTTATAAGGTACCATATTGGTTCGCAAGAACAAGTTCTCAACTTTGTTAATGTACCTTCTGCTGGCACCACATTGGTGTTCGGAAACACAGGAATTCATGTATGTTCACGTACTTTGTGCAGGTACCACATTTGTATGCAAAAAGAAGTTCTCAATTTTGTTCATGTACCTTCTGAATGTACCATATTGGTACGCAAATACAAGTTCTCAGCTTTGTTAATGTACCTTTTGCAGGCACAACTTTCGTGTACGCTTTCACAAGTTGTCGGTGTTGTTAATGTACCTTATGTGTGTACCATATTGGTACGCAAAGACAAGTTCTAAGTTTTGTTCATGTACCATTTTTAGGTAGCACCTTGGTACGCAAACTCAAGTTCTAAGCTGTGTTTATGTGACTACGCAGGTACCGACTTTGTGTACGCACGCACAAGTTCTCAGCTTTTTTAATGTCATTCTGAAGGTGCCTTTTTACGCAAACACAAGTTCACTTATCTAGTTCATGTACCTTCTGCAGGCATAACATTGGTGTACGCAAGCACAAGCTTTCAGCTTTGCTAATGTACGTTTTGAAGATACCTCATTGGTACGCAAAGATCTTTGTTCATGTACCTTCTGAAGTTGCCCGCTAGTTTATGGACATATTGAAATTGCCCGCTTGATGAACGCAAACACAAATTCATATCTTTTTTGATATACGTTCTGAAGGTGCCTCCTTGGTACGCACACACAAGTTCTAAGCCTAGTTCATGTACATTCTGAAGGAGCAACCTTGGTGTACGCAAACACAAGCCCTAACACTAGTTTATGTACTAAAACCACAAGTTCTCAGCTTTGTTTATGTATTTTCTGAAAGTGCCACATTGGTGTACGCATATTGCCCACTTGATGAACGCAAGCACAAATTCATATCTTTTTTTATATACGTTCTGATGGTGTCTCCTTGGTGCGCAAACGCAAGTTCTTATCCTAGTTCATGTACCTTATTAAGGTTCCATCTTGGTATACGCAAACACAAGTTCCAAGCTTTGTTAATGTATGTTCTGAAGGTGCCTCCTTGGTACGCAAACTCATGTTCTAAGCCTAATGCGTGTGCCTTCTGGTTGTGCCAGCTTGGTTTACGCAAATACAAGATGTCAGCTGTGTTAATGTACGTTCGGAAGATTTCTCCACGCTACTCAAACACAAGTCCTTAGCCTAATGCGTGTACCTTATGAAGGTGCCACCTTAGTGTACGCAATCAAAAGTTCTCAGCTTTGTTAATGTCCGTTCCGAGGTTGTCCCTTGGTACGCACACTCAAGTTCTATACCTAGTGTATGTACCTTCTGAAGGTGGCAACTCGGTGTACGCAAACACAAGTACTCACCTTGGTTAATGTACATTTTGAAGGTGCCTCCTTGGCACGCAAACACAAGTTCTAAGCGTCGTTCATGTACCTTCTGAAAGTGACACATTGGTGTGCGCTATCACAAGTTCTTAGCTTCGTAAATGTACGTTCTGAAAGTGCATCCTTGATATACAAACATATGTTTTAAGCTTAGTTCATGTACCTTCTGAGGGTATCTTCTTGGTGTACGCAAACACAAGTTCTCAGTTTTGTTTATGTACGTTCTAAAGGTGCCTCTTTGGTACGCAAACACAAGTTCTAAGCCTAGTTCATGTACTTTCTGAAGTTACCCGCTTTGCGTACGCAAATACAAGTTCTTAGCTTTGTTAATGTACGTTCGGAAGGTACCTCCTTGATACGCAAACACAAGTTCTAAGCCTAGTTCAGGTATCTTCCGAAGAGGCCACCTTGGTGTGCTCAAACACAAGTTCTCAGCTTTGTTCTTGTACGTTCTGAAGGTGCCTTTTTGCTACGCAAACACAAATTATAAGCCTAGTGCATGTAACGTCTGAAGTTACCCGCTCGGTGTACGCAAACACAAGTTCTCAGATTTATTAATATACCTTCTGAATGTGCCTAGTTCACGCACCTTCTGCAGTCACCACCTTTGTATACGCAAAACACTTGTTCTCAGCTGTGTTAAAGGTGTTTTCGGCCGTTACAAATCTCGAGTCTCGCGAGAGTTACGTAACACCGGTGTACGAGCATTTCACACATGTTAATATTGTTTTAAAATGTTGTATAAATATTTTTTACTTGTTACTTGATTAATTAAATGCTATGTGAAAAATGAAGATGCAACCACTACGTATTGTTTAGTTAATCACTTCGTGCCACAATGATTCTGAAACCCAAATTCTCAGTTGTATCCGTATATATCCTGAAGCTGCCACTATGGTACTGAAACATTAATGCTCAGTTTTGCATGTATTCCATATATAGGCGGCACAATGGTACTCAAACTCAAATTCTCAGCTTTCTCCATATACGGCTTCTGTACGTGTCACCATTTTAGTCAAACTCAAATTCTGATTTTTTTTCATATACCGTCTGCAGGTTGCACCATGGTACTTAAATCCAAGTTTTCAGCCAGTCAGTTCTGGGAAGACTGTCGGAAGTATGACGTTACGTTTATACAATACATCGGCGAACTCTGCAGATATCTAGTCTCCAGGCCGAAGGTAAGTAGCACAGCTTAACACATAACGACATGTGCTATTATAGTTGTTATGATAACTGATCTGATGGCCGATCAAAAGTAAGTTGTTATAAATAAATATTTTAAAAACGTTATGGAAAGTATTGCATTTGCTTGAACAAAATATATTTACCACAATGTTATGAAAGTGTATCTACTATAGACCCTTCAAAATACGATTCTATGTGGTAAATGTATCGATCGACAGGCAAGTAAATATTTGCCAAATGCAATATTTGGCAAGCGTCCGATTATTATACATGTATACAAAATATTCATTAAACTCAAATGTCTCGTTATTTTAATAATCATTCGAGTTTGGGATGTCTAATTTTGGTTTACACGATTTCCTCATGCCAAATACAAAATGTAATTAAGGTAGTCTTTGTTCATCTTCAGTACGTACAGGAACTCTTTGATGCAGATTAATAGCGATTATGTTATCCAATTTTAGTCAGAGAAGGACGGGGTGTACAAAATAAAGCTTGCGTTTGGTAATGGCTTGAGAATGGACATCTGGACGGAATTCCAAAACAGGTTCAAGATCCCAAAAATAAGGGAATTTTACGGTTCCACGGAGGGTAACTGTATCTTGGTAAACGTCACGGGAAAAACCGGGGCCTGTGGGAGATCGTCTCCATATTTGGTAACATATTTAAGTTATATTGTTTCACGATGCATATTATAGTTAGCCATATCATATTTTCACCATACCATATCATGATTTAAAAAGATATTAAACAGTCAATTCTGTCTTGAGTGGCCATCAAATAAGGCACTTTGGCGACTACTAATGTCAAGTCTTTTAATGTAGAACGAAAGGGACCATGAATGCATCATTTATGAGAGGCGCTTAATACAGGTTGACTATAGACTACACCATATCCAACTTTTTCAGCGCTATATAAAATTAGTCGGAAAGGGTTCCTTGTTCTTAAATAATTTCTTCTTGAATGCAGGCACATTTCAAATTAATCGATGACCATTTTACCATGTTAACCTTTCCTTCACAGTCGTGCTTTTTGGCGCTATGTCACTGATGGCTATTGAAAACATCGTAGGACATTGAGCTTTTTCCTCGTTACGAGCAAATACTTTATTTCCTTCATGGTGTCAGTATATTTAAATATGGCATTTTTCATTTGCCTAGAAGGGACATTCGTTAAAATTCATAACCACCCAAACAATAATATCCAGCGTATATCCAGCACAGACTCCGATATGTAATCTAAAATATAGTTTACACTGTGTTCGTTGGTTCAATTTGACACAAAGTTCTAGAGTCCTCACAGAAACCATCAGTGAGTATATAAACCTACAAGACCAATCAACCTAGTACATGCATAATTGTACTACATTTTCATATTGACTTTTGTTTCGGAGATAACTTGCATCGTGTGTGTGTTTGTCAAATGTGACCTGCAGTCCAAAAGTCCAGAAGGAAACAAACAAGAATAAGGACTTTTCAAAGGACCAAACAACATGACTTTTCGTTTCAGTGTTGGTTTGCACCGTGTGTGATTGTCAAATGTGATCTAGAGTCCCAACGTCCACAAAGAAACAAGCACCCACGAACGAGCCACATAATAAATAAACGTATACTAGTAGTTTGTACAATAGCTTGACCTTTCTTTTCAGAGACGGTTTTCACCTTGTGCGTTCGTCAAGTTTGACCGAATCCCAAAGTCCTCAGAGAAACACGCAGGGATGGTGTATACCTATAGGACCGAGTAATCTTAATTTTATACACTTTCAATTTCCAACTTATACTCCCACATGTCTTATTGACTTTCCAGTAGAAAAATACTACATTTCGTTTTTGCGTAACCTCTAGTATGAAATACATTACAGTGTTGATTAATAATTTAATTTCTCTCAAGTGGGATATCCATTCCAAATTTTATCATTTAAGTATACCTCCGTTTCAACCTGTTGCAATATTTCTTTTGATTCAAATTTCAAATACAGACGTCAGTAAAACAGTTGAAGCCAGATTTTTCAGCATCTAATCATGTTTTTCTTTCTTCTTGTTTGTGTCAGACGAAGTGGGGCTGCTTATTGCACCTGTCATCCCGGGGCTGACCCCTTTTGAGGGGTACAAGGGTAATTCCAAGGAAACGGAGAAGAAATTGCTCTATGACGTCTTTAAAAAGGGGGATGTGTACTTCAATAGTGGCGATCTGAAGAGGGTGGATTAAGAGTATTATGTATATGTTAGTTCTATTTTTAGCTAAATGTCAGCAACAACAGATGCGCAATTATGCGTCTCTAGGAGTGAATTAGTTAAACCTATAGATCATATGCTACTTTTAGACTTGCGCACAATATCAGTACATGATGATTAGATAGATTATCCAAGAGATAAGAAAATACCATGCTTGAATAGTTTTTAAATAAAAAAAACACAGTGTGTATAATGGAGCATTTGCTCATGATAAGCAAATGTTACATTTTTAGTAGTATTTTCAGTAGTCATCTGCAACAGAGGTGCATCTATGAAAAAAGGGTTAAAACACTAACTAAATGCATATGTCGGGAACTTTGAAGATTTTATTATGACGAGTCTCAATGAGTAGATGTATCAAAGAGTTTAGAACCAGCCCAAACTATGAAAAAGGCAACATAGTTGAACAACTTTTTGATTGCTTAAACATATAGAGGAATGGAAATTTCGGAGCAAATTTTAAAAAATGCGTCTGCAAAAAGATTATCATCGCAAAGTCAACCAAGTTTAGGTTACAAATAAATAACTAAAATTTAATTGTACTGAATCATTTATCAAGGGGTTAAAGTGTTGCAAACAGTGGAAATTCTCGTTAGCATGCGCCACCCTCAAAATTCGGTGTTTGAGCTGGGAGTGCACTATTTGCAGTGATGCATTTTTGCAATTTGGGCGAGAGTTGAACACTGTCTAAAAGACAACCAACATCTCATTCTATGGCTGTTTTATACAGGTTTGATTATACATTAACCCTTACGACACTTTCAGGTGGAAGGGTGAGAACGTGTCCACAACAGAGGTCAGTAACATGCTAACGGACTTGGAGTTTGTACAGGACGCCAATGTGTACGGCGTCACCATGCCAGGTAGGATTATAAACCATGCCTTGTGGGTGGGGGTGAATACGGTCAAATCTGTATTACGCAGCTGCTAAAACACACATGAGGCGTTGGTGGTGTTTTAGACAGGTGGTCGATTAATGCAGAACGAAATTAATGCAGAAAGATCTCAAGAGAGCATTGTGCATTAATTTTGTTATGCATCAAGCGACCACCTGTCATTAGTAATCGCTACAATACCTTATTTAATGGCCGTTAAAAACAGGATTGAATGTACCATAAGACAGCAAACATTGTAAACCTAGATCAGTCAAGTATGTTGTTCACAAAAAACGTATTGAGAGATTGAGATTTTTTGTTTATTTCAAGCTCAGATATTTAAATGAGAAAATTATGCAGTCGATTTCGCGTTATTATGGTCACTGATGAAAATGAGCATGTGTACAGTACGAAAATTAATAAAATTGAAACCGCGAAATCAGAAATGAAGAGAAACCGAATCGGGAGCAAGTGAATCTGAGACGTATCGCACCAGTGTGGCCGCTCTCGTAGGGATAACCCTGTCGAGAATATGATGAATAGTTTATGAATAGTTCTTAAATAAATCATGAACTGAAAAATTCAGTTCATGAACCGTTCATGAACTATTCATCATATTCTCATCCAACCAGTGTGGCCGCTCTCGTAGGGATATGGCGTATTGCCCGATTCACAACTCTAAAAATCTGTTTAATGACGTGCACCATGTTGTTTCTAGGAATTTTGAACCAGTTCCGGTTTTGAAAAAGTTTAACTGAAAGTAGTTTCAGTCGACATTTTACAGAATTTATATATTTCACAACAGCAGGTGTTAGGTGCTGTGTGGCGGCCGTTAAACGTTTCCCCGTACTTCATTCTCAGTGTTGTTATACCTTCTGGTCCTTCGAGATCATGAATTTCAACCCTTTTAGTTTTGAAAATTGAATACCGCTTGACGGTGCTAGGGGGCGTGAGTAGTGGTGCATCTTTAATTACTACTCATGAACAGACTCAATAAAACCGAGTCTGCAATTTTCTCTATATGAATTGGCTTTCTT
>JAULCE010159090.1:0-11835 GCA_032359355.1 Macoma nasuta | reverse complement strand
AAAATAGCAAGCAGCATGGCTCCAGATCAGACGCCGAGTAACTCGGCGTCTGATCTGGAACCATACTACTTGCTTTTTGGAATTCAATTTTGTCTCTCCGGAACTTTTTGTTTCAGTTCGAGCTAAACGGGAGTTTGAGCTAAGCGAACTCGACCTATCGAAGTTCGACTGTAACTTGGAGCCAGAACCGACGCGTCTGATTTGGCTCAAAACTGTTTGACACAAACAGTAATTATATATTTAAAATGACCCGAAAATTGTTATTTGCATTTCGTTTACGTTACGAAAGTATTAATACGGCAAAGAATAGCGTTTTGCAAACTGCTAAAGTATCACGGTTAAGAATAGCGGTTTGCAAACTGTAAAAGCTATATAAACAATCAAAGGTTTCAAGAAGAACTACCTCGTTTATTTCCTTCCATCATATGCGAAACAGAGTTGACATACTTGCGAATTCTCAAAGTGACCAATTAACGCATGTCATCAGAGAATATGTGACTAGAAAATGTGCCAATAGGACACAGATGCCCTCACAAACGCCATATTTTCACACAAACTCCGAAATGACTGAAGTGATTTAATGGCTGTCGAACTTGATATTATGGTCACACACATTAGTGTGTGTAAAGTTTGGTGAGAATAGGATAAATACTTTTCAAAAATAAGATCATACAAAATCTTCGGGACGTACGTACGACCGGACGTACGGACAAGGGCAACGTTGTGGGTGGGTGGGTGGGGGGGGGGCATAATAGGTCAGAACCTAGAATTGTTTGGTACTAATTTGACTGTGTTCCGTCAGCTAGCATTAATGTATAAATGTAAATCCGCTTTAACATGTTGATACACATAATGACTGATGGATTTAGATTTTTAGGCAGCTAAGTGTTTGATCGTTTAACCGGTAAGTAAAATTACCAGTTAACCAGATAGCTGTATAGGCAACCGTTGCCATCCCTAATTTAGATACTTGTTCATGACCAGCGTCATGCGAAAAGAGGCATTCGGACAGTTAAGACAGAGAACAGACACCACGTCTCTGACGTGGCGTCTGGTCAACGTCTGCACTGTTTGCAAGTGCAGAGGACACACCATTTACCTTTATATTATAAACAAGTGGTAAAGTGATAATAGACACCGCATTGATAGCGAAAAAACGTGGTCTTAAATTTTCGATTTATCAGCGTGCCCCTTTTCCTGTGACTCCGGCCATTTGTTTGATCTGCAATGCGCAAGTCCTAACGCCTTCGTTATGAGTAAAATAAAAACGTACCTGTTATGCCATCATGATGGAGAAACATTCCAAGTTCCCGTCTTGCAGTCCGAAGGTTTTTGGCAACGTCAGCGTAGCACGTATACCCTACTCCGTAATACTTGAACGTGGAGTAAGCAAACACGTTGAAAATATCCGCAGCTCGCAGAAGACTCCCTATATCACGTGAAAATCGCTTATTTAAAGGTCTTGTAGTGTAGTATCCAGTCCAATACTCGTGTTTTCTCTCGGTGTAAGGAAAGAAATCTCCAGATAGTGTTGGGAACTCCGTGGTATTTGGACTGCCCATCGCACCCTCCACCTGTCTCTTTGCCTCCTGACGAACGTTGGCGAAGTAATCAGCTAGTGTTCCAAACTTGATTTTCATCATCAAGTCTTTTTTCGAATCGAAGTATTTTATTATTTGATCGTAGTTTCTGTACAGATTATCCCAGTCCTCCGCTCTGCCGAAAGAAAAGTCTTCTCCTAAGCCTATATACAGAGTATTGTATTTGTACAAATCGGCGGTTATTCGGAGCTGTTCGTATAACTTCATCGACTGTTGCTCAACATTGTTATCAGTTATATTAACAACTTGCTCATTATAACCCTGATTAATAAATCCGAATTCATTACATATCTCAGGATTTGGCCCGCACACATCGGCTATCCAGTAATTTGTGTACGACATTAAAGTTGCTAGCATATCACTAGAGTTGTCCCGCTTCCAATATGGCCGCCAATTGAATTCCAAACTCTTTAATTTCATCAGCTCTGATTTCAGAGCTTGATCAATTCGCAGAAAAACCATGTTATCCATTCCGCTTGCCTTCCATAGATACGGCATTGTGCTAGAGTAGCCAAAGGGGTCGTTGACCCAGGCATTTCGTGGTTTCACGCCAATGTTTTCTATCAACCACTGGTGTCCTTCGATCAGCTGGTCTACGACAGACACGTAATGTGTGCTTGCTTCATCCGGCATCACCCAGCCACCCAGGACGATCTCAAGCTGGCCTCGTCTTACAAGCTTTTTTACTAACTCTTTCTCTTTATCTTGAAGATCTTCGAACCATCGAGACAAGAAAACGGTTTCGGCCCATTGGAATGTCATCTTTGGATACTTGACAAGTTTGGTTAGCATGTGTGTTAATGTGTTCCGGGTCCTTTGATTGTAATAAGTTTCCATTGTCATTCCATATCCCGGATCAGCGTGGGAGAAAGGTACCAGTATGACAGTCACCTGCCTAATATTCCGGTCTTTCATTATATCAGCTATTTTTCTGGTCGGAATGAAGTAAGCACCATACTCGTCGACGCTGTAATTGGCTTGTTTTACAAGGTCGTATGTGGATATCTTAGCGTGGTGTGCCTGGCCCCACGGGGATGTTATCTGACATACTCCATCGGAAACAACCTCCGTAAGTGGCCTCTTTGCTTTATTAGTGGATTCTTTTTGTGTCACATTTTTATTATCTCTATCTTTAGTTCCCACAACAGTTTTTTTATTGACAGTTTGTTTACTTGTCTTATCGTTGGGTTTATTGATTTTGTTTTTTGTAGAATTTTTGTTTGAGTCTAAATATCGGTCATGAAGTATGTCACCCTTGTCTGGTTTTGAATCGTTTGTGTTTGTGTCGGGTTTAGTTGCTTTAGCAGGACTGTTTTTATTCTTATTTAATTTATCATTTCCTAGTGTCTTTGTTTTGTTTTTAGCTGCGGCTCGTATTATGTTGCTAGAATCAATTTTTATTTCATTATCATTCTTGTCACTATCATCCGAATTTTCTATGTAAATATTACGCGTGTTTGTATTTACCTTGGGTTTAGCATGCAGTTCGTTATCTGAATTAGTATCATCGCTGTGTACTGCTTGTGGTTTCAATTTGGCAAGCTCTCTCAGGTGATAGTCGTTTATCTCCACGTCGACCAAAGCGCCCCCGCTGCCCCAGCCTTTTATCACGGACACCCATAACACTCGTACGCACACCAGCACTGCGATCAGCACGATCGCCTTCTTGGCCACCCTCCAGGCCGGGCTCGATCTTCGGCTCCTGCGCATGATAGAATCCCGTCTCTTAAACTGCTTTGACGCTTCCGACCCTTAATCCTGTATTAATAGTATATAACTTGAGTTCAAAAAACGTGTACAGTTGGGCTCTGGGGCATTGAAAGGCACAAAACAATACTCGTATAGATATTTCGCGAACTATTTAAAAACTAGTATTCCTTCAGTTATGCTTTGTCCATATAAATATCCGTATGAAACCAACCACACTTTTCTCCTTTTATATATACTATATGCTTGTATAGCTTGGCGAATCTTCGTGTGATAATAACTTTTCTATATTTCATCCAACTTCTCTAGCTAAGTGTTGGTTTTCCCATTCAACAGTGCTGTACTGAACTATTGAATCTCGTGCAGTCGCAAGGAAACCAATCTGAAGCTGATGAGATTGAGCAAAATCTAAATTTGGGAAGTTAAGAGAAAGCCGGAACAGATGCAGTCAGATTTATTCACTGTTGCAGTATCCCACTGGCTTGCCTCTCTCACATTCAATAAGCAGTCGCCTCAATATGTATCCATCCACCACAGCGGACAATATAATAATCCATGCAACTCATTTCCACAGGGGAAACTAGGAAATAAAAATGTTAACCGGGCAGACGCTTGGTTATCGCAATGTCACCAGACGCTTTTAATAACATATTAATCCTCGATTCCCAGAAATAAACGCTTGACAGATTTCCAAACATCCACTCACGTCTGCCTGTGCTATCGGGTTCTCGTCTGCCTATCGTATCTGCAAAACAAAATAAAATAGCCAATATTTAACCCGTATCATAGATGTAATAAGCATCGGCTGCTGATAGTGTCGTCTGTTTGTTTATTTTGAACGTTGTTAGTTTCGCCTCAAATTTAGCGGAACTATTGTTTGATTGTTAAACAGCTTGGGTCCGGTTCAGACGCCGAGTTAATCGGCGTCTGACCCGGTTACAAGCTGTTTGAAAATGTTACTACGGTAACGGTTAGTGTGATCATGGTTTTGATAAGGGGTTCAAATCCACAGTCACGGAGAAACGCCGCTTGTGGGTGAAAGCCATATTCGCCCGTCCCCATCGGCCATATCAGACAGTTAAACACATGGTCAAAAATCGATATACCTCACTACTTTTAACCCCTTAACCTGCCGCCAAAATTCATTCTCGTCTGCTGAAAATTTTTCGTCTGCTCGAATTTTGAAACTCGTTCTACTCGCTCGACCGTTGGTGATGACTGTTGTCTGAGTGTCAAACAGCTTGGATCCGGATCAGACGCCGAGTGACTCGGCGTCTGATCCGGGTCCAAGCTGTACGGCGGTATAACTATATCGGTCGCGACTGGCAGGATAAGGGTCAGCGCCATTCACGACCGGAACTGCAACCATCTCGTATGCTTTCAGAGATCGATTTACTCGGCGTCCGATCAGGATCAAGGTTGTTTGATGACCCAGATGTTTTCGCTCTCAAATTTATCGAAATTAAGTGACTTTTAAAAAATTACCTGAAGCAGTCGACAATTAAAGCAGACGACATTTGGATCACAGTAATGAGCGATTAAATTCGCTCACATCCGGGTTCCCGCGGCAGTCACGGTTAATGCAATACTTTGTTAAAATTTCAAGGAACATGCGTGGATAACACTTCATCGAAGTTTCAAAGGGGAATGCATAAATTTGACCTGGGAATCATGATTTTAAAATAAATAGCTCGTATTTGAACTTAAAGTCGAACCTCGTTTATTTCGAACTCGGTAAAGTCGAATTTATGGTTTAGTCGAATTTATGGTTTAATCAAAATTAAATTTTGAGCCCAAAACATAGGTGTTTGTCTTGTACATTCAGGGCAAGTGTCGAAGCTTCCGCGCAAATCATTTTCCTCCTTATAATACTGTAATAAGTGTATTATGTTGTAACAAATTGGGAAATAAACATGTTTAACCCTTCGCCTGCTACGAAAATTGTCGTCGGCTAAAAATGTCGTCTGCTTCATTTTTAGATATCGTCCGATTTTCTTAAAATGTTGTGAACCTATTGTCTGAGTGTCAAATAGCTTGGAGCCAGATCAGACGCCAATCCAAGCTGTTTGAATAATCACCTTAGTCGCGAACAGCAGGCTAAGGTTTAACACCTCTGTAGCAGTTGACTTTTGAAGAAGTGTGGGAAATGTAGCATTTACTCATACGGAGATGAGTCTTAAATAACATATGAGCTAATGTGTTTACACACTTCTTCAAACTAGGAGACATTCTCATCAGTTTTATTCCATTTTTTGTGTTGGAAAAAAAGTCTTCACTTTGGGGGGCTTTTTAAAAATATTTTGCATAAGGAAAGGTCAGAGTGCTTCAACAGACAAAAAAAAACAGCAAGTAAAAAATACCACATGCTTCTTTCACAAGCCTTAATGATCGCAAAAAAACCTGCCATTAATTTAAAGCACAATGGGGCCCCAACATTTTTAATTTTAATAATTCCATGAGGGAATACATGATGATCTTTGCTAAAAGTTTTGGATCAAGATGAGATGCCTGTGATTGTTTCACATCCTTATCTAAAAGTTGACAGTAATTGGGAAGGAGAAAAATGTGTAAATCCTAGCTGTTCTAAAAGTGGTATAGGCAAAGATCTGAGAAGACGACAATATGCGTGATTATAAGGCATTAAATTAAGCAAAGATTTTCATGATCCCTCGGAGCTCCAAATAAGGTGTGTATTGCAAATGCTTTAATCCTCATTACCCCACAAAACCCCATGTTGTGACCATTCATTAGAATCGTCTTTTCAAGACAATTCTAATGAATGGTCACTACATAGGGTTTGGTCACAAAATCTCGAAACTGCTTTATGAAACATGAATTTACGCACATTTATCTAGAGTCGTGATCTCTCCCCTTGTTGAACAGGGGGGCAGATGTAATGCCCAAATTTGTGCTATTTTTATCCGCCCAACATCCATTACTGCGCAATGGAGACGGCCAGGTTCAAGCAGACTACAATGACGCTTGACAGTCGTTCCCCCTCGCTGAACAAACACCTTTAGAAAATTGAGCTGTTATTCTGCTTGTAACATGCATCAGTGAGGGCACACGACCAAGTTTGATCCTATCAGCGACATTTTCCACGCGACTCTGAGATTACAAAAGGGGGCGAGTGGGTACGTTGGAGTATCACGGCTGAACGACTACTGTAGGCCCGTCACATAGGCTGAGCGCAGGGACTTTCTCCCACTATAGCAAACCCTACAGCGGTAGTAAATCATCACCAATCAAAGTAATTATCTCAATGAATTATTAATCCGTGACAGCCGATCACTGGAGACTACCCTGCAAAGCCAGATTGCCAATAGCCGTTCACGTACCTGGGCACACAGCTTCTACCTCAAAATGTTTACCCTTTACTCCATATGCCATTTTTGGACTCATTCACAATGAAAGTATTTGATGCACAGGAAAAGAATCTAGGAGAAAGGAAAGACCTAATTTTTTAATGTCTTTGAAAACATCACGTAAAATGGAGCATTTGCGTTATGTCAGCAAAGGCCCTGTTTTCCACAATGTTTTCAATAGTCATAGTAAAGACTCCATCCTCTTGGAATATAAATCAACTTATTGTATTATACTCAGCATTACTTTTACATGGCAGACAGGTAACAATGGATACAACAGGTATACAGTGTAGACCAAGTAGCACTTTAACTTTGTTTGTAACCAACTAACACTACATCAGACAAAAAGACATATTTAAAGGCCAAATTGAACATTTGGAGCTTTTTTTAGCATACAGAGACAGCGGCCCTTATTAACAGCCCTGATCAAGCATTTGTCCAGCATTAAAACCTGGCTCTCACTATACACTATTCTCTCATTTCCGATAACTTATGAGACAGTTAGCACTGGAAAGTTAATTGCTCAGATCATCTCCAAGGAACAAACAGCTTCTTACATAAAGACGATTCTTTCAGATAAGCGAGCTCAATAACTAAATACAAAATAAAATTCTCAACAAAGCTCTATGTTGTAACCGTTCATTAGAATCGTCTTGAAAAGACGACTCTAATGAATGGTCACAACATAGTGTTTGTTCAAGAAACAAAGATTTTAGAATTATGGATACACACCTTATATGTCACCCCGAGTATCTCCTTGAAAAGGTGTGTGTCAGGCAGTAAACGGTGTCTGACCACACACCTGTAGGATGTAAGACAATTACTAAAGTTGTAAAAGTAGTCAGGCTCACAATGGCTAAATCTAAGGTGCAGGCCCCCAGTTAATTACATTTCAATTTGGACAAGAATTGATACTGGTCATAAAACTGTCCAATAAAGCTGGCCATACAATACTGGCAGCGTTTATGGCCGTCTTAGCTATTGTGATCGACTGCAATTAAACGTTCTAGATACACTCTAACAGTATACTGTCAAACCTATGTTAACTGACCAATCAATATGACATCATTGCTGCCTCTAAAAAGACAGGAGGCTGCTTATAATACAGAGTATAAAGCTCTTAGCATTGCGGTACCTTAACCCTTTTGGTAGTGTGGGAAATAAGTTTATATGCCTTTGCAAACAGTGTAGACCAAGATCAGAGGACGGACTCCATGAGGAGCCCTCTGATCAGAGGTCTACTCTGTTTGTGATATATTAATATTAAAGGGAATTCACCCAAATAATTCATATAAATTGGTCATATTTCAAAGTTGGAACAGTTTGTTTCAAAATTCTGCATTAATAGGGTTAAATATGCAGTGCCTAGCCCTGCTGCTTAATTTGTTGTCTGCTCCAATTCTTGTCTACTTAGTCCTTAAAACTTGTCCTTGAAAAAACATAGCATGTAGGTACACATATTCTATTATGCACATAGTGCAGACCTTGATCAGAGTGATCTTTCAGGAGCTCTCTGATCTGGGTCGTCACCGTTTGCAAAGGATGAATATATATATATACATTCAATCCTGTCTATAGCCGCAACCCAAAAGGTGATTTATTTAAGAAATTTAAGACAGGTGGCTGCTTAATTCAGGCTGAAAGTAATGCATAAAGCTCCTCCTACATTAGCTTTTTGCATTAAGTTTCACCCTGCATTAAGCAGCCACCTGCCTTTGTATCAATCCATACTTATAAAAAGAGTGGCCCCTTTAGAGAGGTTTTTACTGTACTTATCCCCAACACTGGAAAGATTTATAAAATATTCCAGTATGCACCCTTAATGGGTCAACCAAAGCGACAAAGCGATTATTCCGAAGCTACATAAATCTGTTTCGAATGTGAATAAAACTGTTTCATGTGCACAAAAACATGTTCATCATAAACTAATAAAGCGCAGACAAGCAATTTACGAACAGTGAAGATTTTAAATGACACTAAATTGTTCCATTTGGAAAAAAGCATTTATATATTACACAGTTGGATGGCAAAAGAAATGCAAAATCATCTTTTGGTAAAAAAGCATCTGATCCCATCGAAATCAGATGCCATGCTTGTTTAGTTTAACTCTTTCCCTAATATGCTATTTTAGACCCATCTACAATGAAAGCATCTGACGAAAAATGAGGATATCAAATTGAAATGATAATGCCAATTTTGAAAGGTGTCGAAAATATTGTTGGAAATTGAGCATTTGCTCATTATGAGCAAATACTCAATTTTCCACAATATTTTAAGTCAATCTACTACAGAAGCTTGAAAAGGCGTTTCTATGAGGTAAAAGGTTAGTCCTTTACAGGTTTCTCCATAGATAATGCCTTTGTGACACCTCAGTTAGGCAGATGACTAATGAAAACAAATGAGGCACCTGCTCATCATGAGGAAATGCTTGAAGATTTTTCTACAATGTTTTCAAAGCTATTCAGTTTTGGTGTTTTCCTTCCTCCTAGAAAATCAGCCTATCCATCATGCACTTTCAATCAATTAATAAATCTGAAAATGGCATATGGAGTAAAGAGTTAAATCAATTATGTACATATCAGCGACCTTGAATAATATCCACCCTTAAAAATACCATGTCAAAGTCTTTTTGTCTGATCAGTTTCTCAATGATTATAATCAACCAAAAGCAGCCATATTCTTTTCACTACCACAAAAAAAGATTTCTAGATCAAGTTCCAAGGGGACAAGATTGTATTTTTCAACATGACCACTGATCTTGGTCAGCACTGCGTGCAATTGTTGACTTTCAAACAGCACTGCTCATATCTCTTTCACTGCCATAGGGGACTTAAATCGACATTGCAAAAGAATAATGCCCCAGATCAGACGCTGCCTTAGAAGGCAATGTCTGATCAGGGACTTCACTTTTTTGCATCACAAATGATTCTGAACATTGGGATTTCTGAAAAGCTTAAGTTTAATTAATTATTTCTGTTATTCATTTCATCAAGATATTTGTTCCCAAACAAATTGCAACCGATACTTTTAAATTTGGCAGGGAAAGGGATACGAATATTTGGTAATTACCTTTGAGACTTTGGCCACCTTGGGGAATTACTGTAATTGGGTCGCCGGCTTGGAAAGGGGCCCTTACAACATTGCAAACAGTGTATACCCAGATCGGACATCTCGTTTTACACAACGATTGAGGGTCTAAGGTCAAATCACAACTGATCTCAACCAGTTTCAAATAGCACAGACACTAATCCAAAGGCAAAGTGGCAGATCTGGGTCTTCACAGTTTACAATGCCCTAAGGGCCCTTTTCCAAGGCGGCATCCCAATTATCCTTATAAAGCCAATAAGTTGATTTTACAACATTATACTGTGTTTACAATTACTTATAAGAGCAGCAAATGGTGCAGCCCCAGATCAGATTGTTTCTGATGGAGCAGTCTGATCAGGGTCTCCACTATTTTCTCCTGCCCTGCTGTCTGAAGACTTATGATACACAGAGTAGACCATACCCAGACTCTGGTTAAGCTTTCATTAAACATCTCAAGCTGAGATTTTGCTTAATCTAAAATAGTCAACTTTGAATTTCTCCCATTACTTATTGCCACTGCGCTAAAAAAAAATTAAGATCAATATCAAAGGGTAAAATTTGTGATAGAGCAAGTATAGTGAAAGTGGGGCCTGAGAATTGTGTAATATTGGATCTACACTAAAGTAAATTAACCCTGTCACCGCCAAAATTAAAATTGTCGGTTATAACTGGTTTTGAATCAAATATTTTAATGAAATTAATAACAGCAGTAATTAAATTAAATTAAGCTTTTCCAAAAACCTTCTACTTCTAATAATTTTTGTAAAGAAGTCTGCGAGTCCACGCGCCTTCTAAGGCAGCATCTGATCTGGGACTTCACTCTTTTGCAAAGTCGACCACAGTCCTCTATGGCAGTGCATGACACAGTTCAGACCTCTTTTCCTAGAGAACAACTCATACATAAGTCTGGTCACGATTGACAGGATTTTAAGTAAAACCCTAATAAACGGCTGAAATAATTTTCGTCTGCTCAATTAGTTGCCTGCTTCTTTTTTTAATTTTTACCTCATGTCCTTATTATTTGATGTCATTTTGGTCCCAGGGTTATGCACCTTGAATCAAGATCAACTGCTGAGTTACCAAGTGTCTGATCTGGATCTAAGCTATTCATCATTATCATCACTGTAATGAATAGTACCATGTGGGTTAACCCTTTTAATGCTGAATTTTAAAATGGACTGTTCCAATTATAAAATATGATGAGTTTATATTGACATCTTGGGGATGTTCTCCCCTTATTATTGAAATATGACAAACAGTGTAGCTCCTGATCAGAGGGCTCCTTCAGGAGCCCTCTGATCTGGGTCTACACTGTTTGCAAACTGATATCCAGCACTATAAGGGTTAACCTAGCATCAACTTCTGCCTAGTTGTTGTTATTTTGTAAATAATATCACGTTTTTTCTTGATTTTGGGGGAAAAATGAATAGAAAATGGGTATCAAACAATTAGATTAATCAAGATCAGGCCACATCTAATACTGACTGGCCGACTATGAATCGTTCCACTCATTTGAGAAGATCTGCTCAAAGACCTGCAAATAACATTTCTATCATGGAAAGAATTGAGGTATGCTTAGAGGCCACACAATGCAGTCTGTACACTGTGATAACGAAAAGTGTGGCGGGTGCTCCGAGTGCCAAGTTCATTCTGATCCAATCATCTTCAAATTTGGAATGAGACAATTGTTGTAACAATCTGTAGTGTTTTGTTCTGTATGAATGTAAGTGGTTAATGTAGCTAAAGGCATGCTGCTCAAGAAGACCTCTGATACTTTGCAGGGCTTAAGATAGCTAGCGAGTGTAAATGTAAAAAAACAATCCTACCATCATATAAATTGTTTACTGTACGTTGTATATATGCATTGGAATTGGTTTTCAAGATGATTCTAATAAATGGTCACAACAGTAGAGTTTCCTGGAGGAGTTTGGATTTTAATGTTGTGGACATGCCCTTAACCCTTAGCCCGCCAGTCACAACTGGGGTTATTTTTCAAACAGCTTGGATCCAGATCAGACGCCAAGTAACTCGGCGTCTGATTGGGATCCAAGCTGTTTGACACTCAGACAATAGTT
>JAULCE010158979.1:0-11835 GCA_032359355.1 Macoma nasuta | reverse complement strand
GGCGGCGTCAGATCTGGGACTGCACTATTTTCAATGGCGCATTTAGGCGACTGCGGCGGTGAAAGAGTTAAAATACATGTATTGTAGGAAATGGAGCATTTGCTCTTTAAGAGCAACAGCTCCATTCAACACTCTTTTCAAAAGTCACCTGATACATAGTTGTCTTAAGGCGTCTCTGTGAAGAATTTTTTAAGGTGTACACGTTCACCGCCATAGGCGCCTCAAATCAACATTGCAAAAACGTGAAGTTCCAGATCAGACGCACTCTTAGAAATTTACTCCGATTATTAAGGTATTTCTGATATTTGTTTCGTTAAACTATTTGTTCAAAAACCAGTTACAACCGACAATTTTAAATTTGGCGGCGAAAGGGTTAACACAGTTAAATAAAACAAAAAAAGGGATAGACGGATATTCTTTGTGAGAGTCCGGTGCCTCTCTGTCCAGATGCGTTATTTTATGACAAACAGTGAAGTCCCAGATCAGACGACGCCTTGAAAAGGCGGCGTTTGATCTGGGACTACATTGTTTTCAAGCATGACTTTAATCGCGCTTACGTCGGTGGAAAGGTTGAAATACTTCGTGTGTGCGTCAGCACTTCATTTATCTTGTGTGTCTTAATTATCTACGAAATATTCCTTTTCAGACCCAACACACTTGGTATTATCAATATCCACCTAACCATTAGTCCGCTCTTCACGACTATGTCGATTTATCAAACAGCTTGAATCCAGATCAGACGCCGAGAAACTCGGCGTCTGATCTGGATCCAAGCTGTTTGACACTCAGATAATATTTTCGCTGAATTTAAAAACAAATCGGACGATGTTTAAAAATTGAGCAGACGACATTTTGAGCAGACGACACTTTTCGCAGCAGACTTAGGATTGAAAAAAGATAATAACTTCAAATTTACGGCATTCAGTACGAAGCCGAGTCGTGTTGACCTAATCGTCGCGTGCACGCTGTCGAACAGTAGGTTTTGAAAACAGTTCGGACCCAGATCAGACACCGAGTCATTCGGTGTCTGATCTGAATCCAGGCGGTTTAACACTTGGTTGATAGTTTCGTACAATTTTCAACTTATTGATCGAACGTGATTAATGCAGACAATCAAATTGGCAGATGATCATTTGGGCAGCCGTCAAAGCTTTAAAGATTGTTGAGAAAATCTTTTTATCAAAATTATGAACGAGCGGCGATAAGTTGTATATGCCGATACTTTAAACTCTTAACCCTTAGCCTGCTACGAAAATTGTCGTCTGCTGAAAATGTCGTCTGCTTCATTTTTAAAAATCGTCCGATCTTCTTAAAATTTAGTGAACATATATATTGTCTGAGTGTCAAACAGCTTGGAGCCAGATCAGACGCCGAGTTACTCGGCGTCTGATATGGATTCAAACTGTTTAAATAATCACCTTAGTCGCGAATAGCAGGCTGAGGGTTAAACTTTTAACTCGCTGTTACTACATTATTACCGTCGGTTCAGGCCATTATCTGCGATTTTTTTCTAAAATTCAACCACGTATTTTAGATATCGGGGTAACTATTGTTTCATTGTCAAATAGACTTAATCTAGATAAGAGGCTGGGTAACTCGGCGTTTGATCTGTATCTAAGGTTTGTCGCCATATTGTGTCATAAACCGGGTCACTGTGATAAGGGTTTGACATTCAAGTGTCTGGATTATGTTAAATATTTTAAGTGCATTCAGATTTAACTTGGATCCAGATCAACCGTTGTATATGCCTAGTTTAATCCGTATAATCAATATTATTTTTGGATTTATGAACAGGAAATGGTTATACTATTTACTCCATAGATAAAACTTTTTGCGCCTCTGTAGCAGACGACTATTGAAAACGTTGTGGGAAATGGAGCATTTGCTCGTGATGAGCAAATGCTTATTTCCCCACAATGTCCTCAAAGCCATTCGAAGTTGGAATTGTTCTTTCTCCAAAATTATCGTCCTTTTCATCATATACTTTTGTTGTGAATGGGACAAAAATAGCATATGGAGTAAATGGTTTAAGAGTCGTTGCAGACGACACTTTGAACTTCCGGCGTTATTGAGTTGACATTATCATTGTGCTGTTTGTATATAAGCGCTTCTTCGTGTCGAGCTGTCTGTTGGGCGTTATGTTTCTCCTATTGAAGTTTAACAATGATCCTGCCAATAGCGACTCATAGTATTATCGTCTACCAGCTTGGAATCGAGTTACTCGGCGTCTGATCTGGATCCAAACTGTTCGATACCCAGACAACAGCTTCACCAAATATCAAAGGAATCGAACAAGGTTAAAAAATGAAGCAGACGAGAGTTTCAGCCGACTATGATTTTAGCGGTATAAGGGATAAAGGCGCGGAGTAAACTGTCTTCTGCGGTTAATTTTTAAATAGGTTTTATATACCCATTTATGGACCTGTACTGAGTGTCGGAATTATAGGGTCTGATAAAACGCGGACAAGTTCGCTGCCTCGTCTGGATCCAAACTGTTTTTAATTTTAACCGCCATTTTCTTGCATACGGTAACGCAGCCTAAATCAATAATAAAAGGCAACTACAATGTATATTCATACAATACCATTACCTAATAAAATTGTCTTTTTTTCGGTAATTATATGGCAAACAGATTTGGAGCCGGATCAGACGCCAAGTGACTCGGAGTCTGATCCGGCTCTAAACTGTTTGACACATTTGCAGTCAGTACTCGAAACAAAGAGGCGATAAGGCGGGTAGAATAGCCCGTCACAGTAATGTAAGAGCTCATCAGATCTTCGCGAAGATTTCTGAACCGTTAGTGTCACAGGACCTCGACGTGTGAAGTGTGGAATAATTGGATCTTATAAGGTGGGGGATAATTCTGAAAGTGTCAAATGAACAAGCGATTGTGAAACAAATGTAAACAAAAAATGAGATGTTATTGAATGGACGGGATACCGTCAAACGTGTGTTAAGAAAATGAGACATCGGTTGTCTTTAAGACAAGTGGTCGCTTAAAGCAGAATGGAAGTAATGCAGAAAGCTCTCAAACGCAATTTCTGCATTTAAGCAATCACCTGTCATTAATAATCGCTATGATAACTTATTTAATGGGCCGCTCAAGACGGGTTTTACTGTTTTATATGAATATAATATGGACATGATAAAGGAGATTAGCCGATTACGTCATATGCTGTTTTAGAAAGCATCTGGTGAAAAGGATTAGCCCCAAAAAGAAATTAAAATGGTAACTTTGTACGGTTTTGAAAACATCGTGGAAAATGGAGCATTTGCTTTCATCAAGAAACTGCTTCATTCCCTACAATGTTT
Organism: Macoma nasuta; assembly: GCA_032359355.1. Classification (NCBI taxonomy): domain Eukaryota; kingdom Metazoa; phylum Mollusca; class Bivalvia; order Cardiida; family Tellinidae; genus Macoma; species Macoma nasuta. The sequence goes on along the minus strand of JAULCE010158979.1, from coordinate 8,523 downwards.
TCATTTGAGACGTGGTGGCTGATCTGTTTCTATACTGTTTGCATTGTCATAATGGATGGTTTCCTCCTATCATGTCTCGTGTGTGGATATGTACATTGTATAATTCTCCTGAGCATTTATCGAACGGAAGCCGTTGGAAACTATTTCCATTTTGCCTGGTATGTAATTATATTGAAAAAATATAGAAAAAATCATTTTTTACGGATAGAATAACACCAGTACAGTCTAAATTATAACACTTGGTCTGCTGCGAGTTTTGTCGTCTGCTGAAAATCTCGTCTGCTTCAAAAATAATAATAACACTGTCCTATTTACTTAAAGCTATGTGAAACTGTAGTATGTGTCAGATCAGACGCCAAATTACTCTTCTTAACTGTTTGAAATAATATGAAGGTCGTGATTAGCAGGCTTTGGGTTAACACGCGGAGAAAAATATTGTCCGTGACAATTTTTATTTAAAAAAAAATGCAGTTTCTTTATGAAAAAGGGATGAGTGTCAAACTGTTTGGATCCTGAATGAGACGCCGAGTGATTTGATCCAAACTGTTTACAAAGAAATCCTCGATCCGTCGGCATCATACAGAAAGGTAATTACGAGATATCGCCGGTTTGTTTTAGAAAACTACGTATGTGCCATTTTTCTAAAATGGCACATACGTGGTTTTAGAAGAACACCGACCATTTCTTCTAAAATCACGCAAGTGCCATTGGCTACGTATTTTTTAATGAATACTCCACGTAACTACTAGGGTGACCATAACTGGACCATGAAAAATCCGGAGATCTTGGCAAATATTCACCTTTATACGTGCTACGGTAGAAACTATGATGGCATTTGCAAGCAGCATGGATCACAATGAGACGCCGTGTGACACGGCGTCTCATTGTGACACATGCTGCTTGAAATTTTATAAAAATGGTTATAGAGAATATCTTTAAAAATCCGGAAAAATCCGGAGATCTTCGGAAAAATCCGGAGAAATGGTCGGCCTGAACTACCGATTTACCAAAGTGGCAGATAAACGTGGTTTTCGAAGAACAACGATGATATGCGTTTATTTGATGATAAAAGTTAAACAAACACATCATTTTAACCCATTTCATGCCTCTACATGTATACATGTCGGCTGCCGAAATTGTGTCTACTCGATTCTCAACCTTAGTTATTTCGAGTGGAATTGAGCACAATCGATTCAAATTTGGTAAACATATCGTCTGGAAATCAAACAGCTTGAATCCGGATCAGACGTCGAGTAACACGGCGTCTGACCCGGGTCCAGGTTGTTTGAAAATATTACTATGGCCGCGACTAGCATGATAAGGATTCAAGTACACTGTGATAATGTTCGGAAGCTTTGAGGGGAATCGTCTCCTAATCATCCACTTTAATGTAGCTATAGTCAGTAGCGATAAAAGGGGTTTGCGTTAACTAAACTCGAACAAAATACATTTAAAATATTGGAAGAAAAAATTCACCGAAATGTATCCAATATATACAACATTAATATCAATCAATTAGTGGCTAGATATTAGGCAATAATCTAGAACGTTGGAATTCTTAGCGAACTTAACCCCGTACTATATATATACATATACTTCTTCAGTCACCTATGTGGCAAATGACTAATGAAAACATTGTCGGAAATGGAGCATTTGCTCATATCGTTTTCAAAGCAATTTCAATGTTTAGTTTCTGCAAAATAATCTTCCTATTCATCACAGACTTTCATTGTAAATTGGTCTGAATGTTCAAATGTTCAGATATGTTTTTTATTATAGGCATTCGCTACTACTGGCCGCTTGATAAAGATATAAACATCAGGCATTGTATTCACCTAACCATTCTCAGACTCGAAACAAAAGAATAATCTCTAACCCTTTTGTGATTTGTCACCTATGTTTGTGAAAGATTTGTTCCAGTATTATTCAAACGTGATTTTCTTCAGACGATACATGCTCCTAAACATCAGTGACATCTGGCCAATTACTAAGCAAATACTTACGCACAAGACACATGGAATAAATTTGGGGGATCGTGCATTTAGTCTAGAGACACTGAAGTACGTTTACATAGATCCATGGTTAAATCAACATACCACTTGTGAAAACTTTACTTTCCCCCTTGTAAAGGCTACTTCGAAATGGAATACAATGTATATTGTTAGCATTAACCCTTTCACTGCCATAGGCGACTCAACTGAACCCACATTGCAATCCCAGATCAGCTTAAGAAAGCGATGCCTGATCAGAAACTTACCTTTTTGCAAAAATATTTAGCCCGAATATTAGGATTTCCGAAAAGCCAACGTTTATTCATTTATTTATGTTGTCTATTGCGTTTAGATATTTGATCCAAAACTAGTCACAACCGACAATTTTAAATTTGGAAATGTATAAAGGTTAAAAGTGTCGATTGCAAACTCGGTCCAAATTCAATATAAAACAACTTGGAAACAGCTCGTCATTGTTAGCAGCACTTACACTGAGATCATTTCGCTATATCAAAGTTGTTAGGCCACTTTGTTTAGTTCGAATTATCCGACGTATCGAAAAAAAAGTCGACACGTTTCTACACAGCAAAAATCTATGTTTTTGGTAGAACAAATATTTTCGATTAAAGCATGAATTCGATTGGACAGATTTCGAGATAATGAAATTCGACTGTATGTACACAGCAATATAATGCTATCTGTTAAAATATGACTTTGCACTGAAGTGATCGGGAGTCATGATTTGATCAAAAGTGGATTATACAATTCGGTGCCGAATGAGCATTGTCGTCTGCGACTAGTTTAAACCTTTCCCCTACAAGCAGTTTAAGACAAGTCTACAAGGAAAGAATCTGATGAAAAGTATGAAATCTAGGCAAAAGAAATATGTCACTTTTGAATTAAATAGAAATCATTGTAGGAAATGAAGCATTTGCTCTTTACGAGCAAATGCTCCATTTCCTACAATGTTTTCATTTTTTTCAGTTACAGAGGCGCTAAAAGGCTCTTCTGTGGGGGAAAAGGTTATGATGAAATATTCTTGCAAACAACGAATATCTGAATTACTTGTTTTTTCCCATGACTCTATAATCAGGCGCAGTTCCTTGGTAATAGTGAAGTCCCCGATCAGACGCTGCCGTATAAAGGTTGTCTGATTTCGGAATGCACTGATGACAATGGCGCCATTAAAAGATATTTGTAGCGAGAGAGTTCTTGATACTTTTAATCTGATGAGTTTGCATAACTATACATAATACAAAAAATGGTCGAAAACTCTGCAGTCGAGTCTTGTAATCTCGAAATCGGTTAAGTCGAATTCATGTTTTAGTCGAATTCATGTGTTAGTCGAAACTTAAATCTCAACCAAAATCTTAGTTATTTGTTTTGCGGATACATGCATATTTAAGGCTTTTACAGAAGGGCCATTGTTTACTTGTACGATTTACCTTAAGTTCGAATTTAGTTTGTGATATCGAAAAGTTTTATCACAACTGTAAAATGCAAGTGTGTCATCTCTTACAATGTTTTTAAAAAATAAACATTAAAAAATGGTTTATACCTTTTGCCCATGTATTGATCTTTTCCTTAGATTTTTTCCTTAAAGACTCGTCTTAAACTAGCATAATTGTGAGGTGACGGGTTAAGACATTAGCATGTTAGATGGTTCGTGCATTAAAGGCGTTTGCGGCAGTAGGGGTGATTTTTTCTAAATAATAGATTTTGTTTAAGTTTTGTAGTTTGAAAGATCATGCAAATACTTGATGAAATATGAAATAAAAAATAGGGGTCACCGATATTTTTAACATTTTATTGACTCTTTTCCATGTGACAATTAACACTTTCCTACGGTTTAGAACCATATACAGCCATTTACCAGTACACTCATATACAACGATTAATTAAATGCAAAGTGAAAAATGCATATGCATTTTTCACATCTCATTTAATTTATCAAGTAACGAGTAACAAATATTTACACAAACTATTTAAAACAATGGTAACATATATGAAACACTCGTTCACCGGTGTAACGTAACTCTCACGAGAGCCGAGCTTTGTAAATGCCACACATGCCTTTAATAAGAAGTATACTCACTTGTCACAACAAGATGCCCTGGAAACCTGATAAACCCATAACATATTATGCTTTTTAAGGCTCATCCCAGTGAAAGCATGTGATGAAAGAATGATGAAATCATAGCAACGAAAATGCAAATTGTGAAAGGTTTTTTAAAATGGCGTGGAAAAAGGAGCATTTACTCATACTCCTTTCACCACAATGTTTTCAAAGGCCATGTGCTTCAGTGATGAGAAAATGCGTATCTATGGAGAAAAGGGTTACTGGCAGCACACGACACGTTGTGCAGACTACAATAGTGCGCGGCAGGGCGCAAATCTGAATATAATCGTACCTATCAATCGTTGCTCAGCTGATTTACAGCTGAGAAAATATGTTGAAATGATATTACAGTATTATCACAACAATCGACGTCTGTAAGAGAGTGTGTTAACCCTGGGTTTATTTATACAACGGGAGAAATGCTATTCTTTACTATTACATCTAACTGATAATTTAAATCAGCCGTTTGGAGCCAGATCAGACACCGAGTCGCTCGGCGTCTGATCCGACTCCAAACTTGTTGACCCTCACAGTAACGAAAATATGAGTAACAGTCATACATGTCTTGATTGGACATCAAATAAGATATTTTAGTGACTATTAATGACAAGGGATTACTTAATGCGAAACGAAAGTAATGCAGAAAGCTCTTTCTGCATGAAGTTCTGCATGAAGTGACCACTTGTCTTAAATACAACACATTCCTCGTGTTTTGAGTGATCGCTTAATGCAGATATTTGACTGTAATTGTGATTGGTTCATGTTGTTTGCATTGGGTAAGTGTTTAAAAGGTAAAGAACAGGGCTTCTCTCACTGTAGTATGTTTGGATAGCAGGATTGTTATTCTTTTTCAGATACCGAAATGTGAACAAGCACACAGGTCTGTCGATGGAACAGTGCTTTAAATGGTAAAGTGATATTCTACAAATTCGCCGTGGATTTTGAAAGGAAATGAATATTATGCAACACTATTTGGACACATATAACCTAGTTGAATACATGTGTGCGTTCATTTCAGTCATTTAAATAGCAAACGTTGATCAAAATATACATAGCTGTTGCCGGTTTAATTAAAGTATGTAGACCTGTCTGTTACTAGGAAATTGTGCGCGTGAGAAAGTTTTCAGAAAAGTTTGTGAGCTTGGATAATTACCTATAGTGTTATATATATGACAGTTATGTGCCCAAAACTTGAATCACAAGCGTATGATCCGGATCCATGCCTTAAGATACTCAGTCATAAGATTCACAAAGAGCGTGCGAAGTTTCAAAAATGAATAAAAACAAATTAAGAGATCCGAGCTAGCGACGACACGGATTAACAGTTTCCGAGTTTGGGTCTATGTAAAAGTGATGACGAAGTTTGGTAACCCGCCCGTACAGGCCGGCAAGGAGAAGCAGAAGTACGGACCCGCCACCTACCAGACGCCCGTGCCGCTCATCGCCACGCACTCCATCACCCCTAGAGAGAGGGGCAGCGAGAGGGGCGGGGAGAGGGGCGGGGGCGTGTCCGTGGCCTCGAGCATTCAGAACACCCCGAGGGACAGGGCGTCTGTGACTTCTTTCCAGTATCACAATCAAAGGTACGGTGTATGTTTCTTCAGTTTTAATAATAAATGAACCCTTATCCTGACGCCAAAATGAAAAAAATCCGCTGAATTCTCGTCCGCTTGATCATTAAACATGGTCCGATTCGTTTGAAATTTGGTGAAACTGTTGCCTGAGTGTCAGACAGTTCTGAACCGGATCAGACGCCGAGTAACTCGGCGTCTGATCCGGGTCAGAACTATTTGACGACATTACTATGGCCGCGATCGGTGTGATAAGGGTTAACTTGAATACTATAATAGTTTTATATTTCGTTTTTCGTGATGTAAGGGAAAGACTATCCCACCAAAATTCAACTGATCATGATCCACCCTGTCTCGCACCAGCAGTATCTAGTATTATATACAATTTTCTATTTATAGCTTGAAAAAAATATATTTATAATGCAGTATCTGTCTGTCTGTCTGTCTCTGTCTGTCTTTTTCTGTTTCTCTGTCTGTATGTCTGTCTGTCTGCCTCTCCCTCTTCCACAAAATCCTCCTTTTACCCAAATATCTCAAAGTGAAATTAAATAGGAGTTATAACACAACTCGATGTTTATTTGCGCTGAACTTTAAAAACCTGTACTTTTATTATGAGCTAACTGCGGTACACCCGATTTAATTAAATATTTTCATAGTGTCATTGCATTCTTTACAGCTAGGTGTAACAGTCATATTTTCGAATTTTATTAACTTTTATATTTCATGTCTCTTCTCGAACTTATGTTTTGTGATTGCTCATTAGAATCGCCTCATTGAGGCGATTCTAATGAGCAATCACAAAGCAGAGATTGAGGAATAAAACGAATTTTAGATATGAACGATACGCACTGAATTGTACTTATTCGGTTATAGACAGTTTAAGTTAATAGGTATTGACATTAATGTTTATAAAATGGCGTATTTATAATGGGCTTTCGTTCATTTCAAGAAGAAAATATAAGAGTGTCTTTCTTAAACTCTTTATCTCTAGTTGAAAAGCAAATTATCTTAATGTGAAGAACTTCGAGCAGTGACGCTCAACGCCTATTCATATTCAATGTACAAAAACTTCGCTCTACTGTTAGCACAATGACGGGGTCTTATAATGAGTATAATAGTTAACGGATGGGGTGGGGTTATCGTTTCATAAATCATGGGCTTCACAGTGTCAACAAGTAGCAAGCAATGTTCATCGCCGTTATGCCCGCAGCATGCATACGTCTAATCAATATTTGTTTCTTCTATTTCTATTCCTGCCATGTTTCTTCCTCTGTCTGTAAAACAGTGATGGCGACGCTTAGCTTTCCCAACCATTGGCAACCTATGCGAACAAGATGGAGTCAGATCAGTCGCCGGTGTAACTCGACGTCTGAACCAACTAAAAACTGTTTTACACTCCTATTGATAAATCTTCCGTTTGCACATTATATGAATTATGTTTGCACTTATGTTAGCGTTTTTATTGAGCCACAATGCCTGAATGGGTTTACTATTTTGGCGCAAATCTCTCCTAAAAGCCTAAGAACAATAAGTGCAGTCCAAGATCACGCCTTTAATGATTTTCTCCACAGAAGTGCCCTTAAGCGCCTATGTAACCGATGGCCATTGAAAACATTATATGAAATGGAGCAACTGCTCCATTTCTTACAATGATTTCAATACAGTTCAAAAATGCTATTTTCTTTAGCCTAAATTTTCATATTTTTCATCAGATTCTGCCCTTGTGGATTAGTCTTAAGATAGATGGAGGAAGGGGTTAAAGGCAACCTCTCTAAAGGCGGCCTGCGCTTTTTGTAACTAAATTTAGTCCCGTAATAGAGGACTAGAACTTACTGTAAGTACCCCTTTAACCCATATGCTAGTTTAACCCGTTCGCCGCCAAATTTAAAACTGTCGGTTGTAACTGGTTTTCGATTTAATATTTGAACGAAATGAATAACATATATAATTAAAAAACTTTTCCGAAACTTTAATATTCGGAATACATTTTGTTTCAAAAAGAAGTGAAGTGCCTTATCAAACGCCGCCTTCTATGGCGGCGTCTGATCTGGAACTTCACTTTATAAAGTGTCGATTTTAGTCGTCTATGGCACTCCTTCACAAAGAAAGTATATGATGAAAATGAATACTTTATATAGGAGACAGGAAAACACCAATTTGGAATGGTTTAAAAAACATTGTGGAGGATGGCGTATCTGCTCATTTTGAGCAAATGCTCCATTTTCCACAATGTTTTCATGAGTCCTCTGCTACAGAGGTGTCGTATGGCGTATCTATGGAGTAAAGTGTTAAACATGATACATGTACTAATACATATTAATTGACACACATGAAAAGAACCGAACTTTTGCATATAAAACCATAAAAAGGAAACAGCATGGCCCGAAATGAAAAGTTGCTTCTGAAACATTCAATGTGTTATTGTACCATTAGGTACATTCGATCAAACATGGCGCCGCTCCATGAAATTTGATTCTGGCAGATAATTTGCATAAACTTGTATCAAAGTGATTTATGTTCCAGGTTGATTTTATGCAGAAAATCTATTTTTAAGTAGGCATTGATGGGGGAAACTCGAAACTTAAGTACGGCGGAAACGTATGAACAGTATTTTATAATAAAACATGTCTAATGCGGCACCTCAATAACGAAGCATGGAGCAATTTGATAGCTTAATATAAATTAAAACTAATATAGAAAGCTCTTATGGGAAGCTTTCGGCGTAACGTTCTCCCTACATTAAGCTAAAACCTGTAAATAAGAGTGTCAATATGGGTTATTTTAACTTTTTCACCGCCGTGGTCGCCTAAATGCGCCATGGCAAATAGTGCAGTCCCAGATC